>JACEFZ010011163.1:0-78523 GCA_014155875.1 Cepaea nemoralis
ATGGGGGGTTTAGGGGGTTTGTGTGGTTGGGGATTTGGGGTTTTTGGGTGGTGGTGGGGGGGGGGGAGGGGTTTGGGTGGGGGGGGTGGGTGATTTTATATTGGTAAGGGTGTGTGGTTAAGGGATGTGTGGTTAAGGGACGTTTGATTGCGCGATGGGTGGGTGAAGGATGTGTGGATGGGTAGAGGATATGTGGTTGGGTGAGTGTGTGTAGGTTAGGAGATGGTGGGGGATGTTTGTATGGGTGTGCTCGGTATCTGTGAGTGGGCTGGGGGAGATGGGAGATTATGTGTGTGTTTGCGGAAATTGTGTGTGGGTAGGTGCGGGATATGTGAGATGGCGGGGAGATGAGTGTGTGCCTGGGGGATGTGTGGTTGAGGAATTTGTGTTTGGCTGGGTGGTTGGAGGTGTGTGGGTGGAGGAGGATATGTGGGTGGAGGAGGATATGTGGGTGGGTGATTGTTAGTGGGTAATGGGACAGGTGGAGGATATGTGAGTGGGTGGGGAGATGTGTGTGGATGGGGGATGTGTAGGTTGGGGAATGTATTTTGCTTGGGTGTGGGTGGACGGGATGTGTGGTTGGTGGGAGTGTGTGTGGGTGGGTAGATGTGTAGGTGTGATGATGTGGTGGATGGGTGGGGAATGTATGTGTGCCCGGGGTGTGTGAGTGTGTGTGGTTGGGTGGGGAATGTGTGGGTGAATGGTGGATGTGTGGGTGGGGGTTGGATGTGTCTCATAACATGGTAACAATCATTGTTTATGTTTACAAAATTCATTTGACAATGTTTTTCCTATGCACTATTGATGAACGAAAGATGAGTGTTTGGAAGGGCCGAATGTAAGACGGGCCTGCGTGCCCAATTTGTTACCCTTTGAAAATAAAGTCCGTTCGTTCGTTCTCTCTCTCTCTCTCTCTCTCTCTCTCTCTCTCTCTCTCTCTCTCTCTCTCTCTCTCTCTCTCTCTCTCTCTCGATTAGTAGTGGGCCTGCAGTCAGTAAGATGGCATAGCTTTTCGGTCAGTCCTGCTGGCGTAGCTTAGAAGCTCATCGGTTGGCGTCCAGTGATTAGGGTTAGGGTTAGGTCTGCATGTATCATCGGGTACCGAGGGAGCGCGCTGAGCGTTTCCTACTCTTGGCCTTCGTGTGCGTGAATAGTCCGTCAGTGCTGTAGATATCTGGTTGATCCTGCCAGTAGTCCTATGCTTGTCTCAAAGATTAAGCCATGCATGTCTAAGTTCACACTGTCTCACGGTGAAACCGCGAATGGCTAATTAAATCAGTCGAGGTTCCTTAGATGACACGATCCTACTTGGAAAACAGTGGCAATTCTAGAGCTAATAATGCTTACCAAGCTCCGACCCTCGCGGAAAGAGGGCTTTTATTAGTTCAAAACCAATCGTCGTTGCCTGTCGCGGGGCGAGGCGTTCCCACTGGTGGATAACTTTGTGCTGATCGCATGGCCTTATGTACCGGCGACGCATCGTTCAAATATCTGCCCTATCAAATGTCGATGGTACGTGACATGCCTACCATGTTTGTAATGAGTAACGGGGAATCAGGGTTCTATTCCAGAGAGGGAGCATGAGAAACGGCTACCACATCCAAGGAAGGCAGCAGGCGAGCAACTTACCCACTCCCGGCACGGAGAGGTGGTGACGAAAAATAACGATACGGGACTCTATCGAGAACCCGTAATTGGAATTAGTACACTTTAAACCCTTTAACGAGGATCTATTGGAGGGCAAATCTGGTGCCAGCAGCCTCGGTAATTCCAGCTCCAATAGCGTATATTAAACTGTTGTAGTTAAAAGCTCGTAGTTGGATCTCAGGTGCCCCTCTGACGTGTTTCCACCTTGTCGTGGTAGAGGGGCTTGCGTGTTCCAGTGACCCCCAAGAGCTATGCCGACGGTAGCACAGGTCTTGGGATAGGGACCAGACCAAGAGAGACACAGCCTGCAGGCTTGCAGGTAGACTGAGGACAGGGAGTCAAAGTACGTATCAGGCGCACCATGCCACTAATTCTTGGTCTAGATACATACTCTAAGGCTCTCTGCTGAAAGATATGGCTGAACACCTCTATGTCATTAACCCTTGGATGTGAGAGCCGGGCCGATACTCACCCACTGCAAAATGGAGGTGAGATGCTGAGCCTGCTACATGCTTGGTCCAGACACTTGTTCGAAGGCTCTCAGCCGAGGGATATGAGGGATCCCCCGGATGAGAGGGCCTGGCCGCTACTCGCTCTCTGCTGCATGGAGGTAAGGTGCTGAGCCGGCAGCACATGTAGCCTACCTCGAGAGCGTTACTAAATGGTGAAAAAGCGTTCCAATGGCACGCATATGGTTACGATGCCCAAGGTCTCTATAAAGAACTCATTGAGTGAGCGTAATCAAAAGTGGATAAACGTCTCATTAACACGAAATGGAACGGTTGGCTAGCGAATCCATTACGTGGAAGTCCGAAGCAAAAGCTTGCTGAGTGGATGTCGTCCCATTAACACGAAATGGAACGCTTGACTATCGAATCCATTACGTGGAAGTCCGAAGCGAAAGCTTTCTGAGTGGATGTCGTCTGCAGATTGACCGTTCCTGGTTTGCGTGTGGAGTGACCCGTTGCGAACGAAATACCCAATACATGGAAGTGAGGAATAAAAGCAGCCATGAGCAGGATGTGGCGATTCCTTGGGTGAGTCCTGCACCAGAGCGCTATGTGCCGGCTATGCAATTATGGAAAGCTCCTTGGGTAGCGGGGAATGCCCATGGTCTGCTCCTACCTTCCCTTGAGGGTTGACCGTGAAGTCTTCGACCGTTCAAACTTGACCAACTGGGATGCGGACAGAACCACAAAAGTGAGAGTCCCCCAGGAATGCTAATCTGGTTTTAAAAAAAAAACGCACGCTAAAGTCGGATGTGTTGGCCTAACGATTTTGGCCCAAGTGTACCTAACCAGACACACCACAATTACGTCTGGAAAAAAATACACTCAGGATGAACGGAGAAGAAGAGAAGAAGAAGAAGAAGAAGAAGAAGAAGAAGAAGAAGAAGAAGAAGAAGAAGAAGAAGAAGAAGAAGAGTGGTTCTCAACCTCTTTTGGTCCATGCAACCCCCCCCCCCCCCCTCACCATATGTTCAGAATGTCATTCCCCCTTTCGTATTGTTTCCTTATACCCCCCCCCCCCCCAACAGAGTATACATAAAAATGGAAGCTAAATACTAGAACACGTCTAGATGTTTACATAAAACGTGATTTGCGGTCTACTTACGTTATAAAACGAATTTCAGAAGGGTTAGAAGTACAGAACCGTAAAGTATGGAGGGAAAAACAATATCAAGTATCGGTTCATGTATTAACGCATTTTTGTAATAATCTTATTTCCCCCCCCCCCCCCCCCTGGAAACCTAAAACTCCTCCCTGGGGGGAGGGGGGGGGAATTCCCCACCGGTTGAGAACCACTGCTCTAGAAAGACCCAGAGTTTGAACTCTATGACCCGGTGCTGTGGCAGTCAGGTGGTCTAAGCCTTGAAAAGGGCTTGCGTCTATTGGTGTGAGGTGGGTATAGAGGCTTGTCTCCCGATCCCGTAACAAAGCACCATCTTCATTGGAGTTGCGAAGCTGTCTTTCCTCAATCCAAGCTGGTAATAATCGTGGAGTGTGCAAGAGTGGAACTGAAACTTCACATCTGCGGTGAGGAAAATTAGGAGGTAACCAGGGCATGATACAGCACAGCGCACGCGGAAATAACAAGAGACGAGGCCTAGGTGAGTTATGTTTCCTCTGTGCAGTAAAGGATGGAAAGACCATTTCATACGCCTTGCTGTCTATGGGGATATGGTAAGTAACAACAAAAGATAATAATAAATGACACTATTGTACGGTTTGAACTGTATTGGGGATATGGTAAGTAAAAAAATATAATAAATGACACTATTATTAGTATTATACTGGTTGAGGTGTATGGGGGATATGGTAAGGAAAAATATAATACATGACACTATTGTACAGCTTGAGATGTCGGGGGATATTTTTTGTTTGTTTGTTATGCATATCCCTTACAGGACGGTGCAGTCAAACATCAGCATTTTTCAGCTGCTGTTGATGTATTAGACAAGATTACGCTCAGTAGTTTAACATTGCTTTCTGAGCGACCGGCTCACATACCCCGTAAGTTACCAACGCGGCGAGAACACCTGCCAATTCTCGCACAGGTTACGTTACTCACGAGAATATACGGGATCACGGAGAAAGACGTTAACTCCTAGACCAGGGAGACCGGCACGGGGGTATGGTAAGTAAAAAAAAAATAATAAAGGACACTATTGTTCATCTTGAGGTGTATCGGGGATATGGTGCTAGCCCTATCTTTTAGACGGACCAGCACTCGATGCTTGATGTTGTCAATATTATGTCGAGACCTCTTTAATTCCTTTTGGTTCCCATCTTAGGTTGGGCGACCTGCTTGGGACAGAACAAGTTAAGACATAATAGCTAGAAGAAAGACCCAGTGGGTACAGATCTCATTCTGTACCCAATACATTACTAAATTAAACAAAAACGACTCGATGTGAATTGGAACGCCTGACTCCCGGGCGGACAGGCAAGCGTAATAGCCTCCACACCACGTAGGATCCAGCTCTTGGTGTACACGCTGAAAACCCGTCACAACATGACGTTTGAGAGCAAGTGCCGGGTCGTGACGTAAAGTTATTACAGATCACTGTATCAAAACGACTCACACAGAAAATTCCCCCGTATGCCAACACACAGATTACCAGAAAATATAAGGGGCGTTAATTTGAAACCCGTTCGTGCCGCACCGCGCGTAATTGCGTACGTTGAACATGATCATGTCACAGTCATGTGATAAGTGCTGACCAATGAATAAAAGAGCACGTGCTTTCCGTCCCATGATGCATTGGTTCTGTTTCTGACCGTTGAGAAAATGGCCGGGTTGATCCAAATTCCGTCCAAAGTAGCTCAAAGAGCGGTGATTCAGTTTCTTTCATTCGAAGAATGTCAACCAGTGGACATTCATCGAAGAATGCAGGCAGCGTACGGTAACAAATGTGTGTCGAAGACAACAATGACAGACTGGGCACGAATATTTCTGAAAGGACGTCAGTTCACGACAGATCTTCGACGTCCGGCTCAAGCGCATATTGTTGCAACAGAAAAAACCATCGCCAAAATTGATGCAGCAGTCCTGATGAGCCGTTGTCGAAGCATACGTTCGCTAGCGAAAGAATTTGATGTGTCAATTGAGACAGTTCAAAAGGTCGTTCGTAATAAATTGAAATATCGTAAGGTGTGTTCACAGTGGGTACCACGGATGTTGACCGACCACCAGAAAGAGGAACGCAAGGGATGGAGTTTGAACCACTTGCTGCATTACAGAGTGGAGGGTGATGCATTTATCTTCCGCATAGGGGCAGTGGTGAATCATGGTGTCACCACTTTGAGTCGAGCAGCAAAAAATAGAGCATGCAATGGAAGCATGCTGGATCACCAAAAGCCAGAAAATTCAAGTAGCAGGTCTTCGCATATTTAGACCATGAAGGGCTATTGTTGGCCGACTTTAAAGAACCTGGTGTCAACATCAACTCTACCCACTACTTGCAAACACTAGCTGCAAAAAGCCATCAAGAATAAACGATTCGGCATGCTTTCTAGCGGTGTGATTTTGTTGCACGATAATGCTCGTCCGCATGTCGCAAAGATTGTGTAGGAGGCATCAGCAAGGAAGAAGTGGGACATTCTGCGACACCCAGCCTATAGTCCTGATTTGTCACCATGTAATTTTCATTTGTTCGGACCTCTGAAATAGCTCTCAAGGGGCAACGATTTCACACAGATGCAGACGCGGCAAACACTTGGTTCAGTGAGCAACCACAATCCTTTTTTTGTCGCGACGGCATTCGCCGCCTACCTAAGCAATGGGATGCTTGCTTGAATGCCTACGACGGCATCTTCTGACATCATGGTGCATAATTCATTCAAAATGAATGCTTTGTTTAATTCTACCACACCTAATAATGTTATGTTCATGCTTTGGTAATAAAGCCATTGGAACGGGTGTTAAATGAAAGTCCCTAATATTTGTGGAAACAATGGAATCGAACACGAGCCATATGTTCATCTTAATCTGAATGTATTGTGTCTCGGCTACCTGAGCCCCTCTAAGTGCATTTGCTACAGTTCGGGCGATGTTTGAGCTCCCTCAAGTGACAACGCTCTGCTGTCATCTATCATCTACTTACTGCCTAGTATACCTTGCAGTGTAGGACAGGTCGGGAGTGTGGGTGTGTGTGTGTGTGTGTGTGTGTGTGTGTATGTGTGTGTGTGTGTGTTTGTGTTTGTGTGTGTGTGTGTGTGGGGGGGGGGGTGGGCGATTCGGTCTTGAGCCAGAGAAATTAAGCACACCTGGCTTGTGCAGTCGCCACGAACTGTGCAGGTTAGGGTTTTCTGTTTGCCCCCGACAGAAAAACATCTACACCTTACCGAGGATTCGAACCAGGAACAGCAGTTCTATCCACTCAGCCAGCCGCCCCTCCAAGCTCTATATAAGGAATGAATAACACTCTGTAGAATGCAAGAGACGTCGACGTGATCGAAAGGATAACAGCGATCACTCTGAAGAGTGGGTTCAAGTGCCAGCAGATTTCTGTACGTCCTTTTCAGTTTGCATCCAACTAGACAGAAAATGCAGACAAGAAAATCCGGCTGCTGTGGAGGGGGAAGTACACGCGTTGATTTTCGAGAATTCGTTAGACGGTGATGCTGTCATTTACACAGATGGGTCGGTCGTCCGACATGTGAGAAGCTCATGGGCACTTACGGCTCGGGCCGGAAGGAGAATTGTGAAGGAGGACTTTGGTGCTTTTGTTGAGACCACAAGTAGCCTGACTATGGAAGTCATGGCAGTAAGTAAAGCAATAACATGGCTCGAGACACAGACATTCACTAGGGCATGTGTCCTTAGCGACTCAATGAGCATGCTCAAGAGGATAGAGATGGGTGGATCCGAAGAGAATGGTTGCTGCCTCTCGAGCGGTATCGGCTGGCAAAGATTAGTTTCATCTTCGTGCGAGGGCATGCGGGAGTACAAGAAAATGAGCGGGCTGACAATCTCGCAGGTATGGCTACTGTGGAGGGCGGACGCGCCATGGACCAGGCTGCCATCCTGAATGTTCTACGAGAAGTAAGACTTTTGCGAGAACCAAGTGATGACTGCGAATCTACAACCATGGTCAGACTGCGAGAACAGCAAATTAAAAGAGGTGTAGCCAAACAAGAACACTACGCAGGAAGCCAAAGAAGATTGATAAACCAGCACAGAATCGGGTTCGTTAGCCGCTACACGCTGCGGGATTTGCTAAGGAGGGGATCCGATCAGCTTATGGACTGAATGGTTCCATGTGCAATGAGGATGATCTGTCGACTAACTAACTCGCTCTGAAACTTCCGGTGCGATGATGGCGAGGTAGGCGTTTCAATTACTACTTTTAAAAAAACAAGTCGAAAAGTCGAGAGGATCGACTTCTCTGCACCGGGTTTTATCCCTTATGGCTCGGTCTCTTTCCGCAGGGCAGCCTGCACACAGCACGAACTCGTAGCTCAAGTGACGACCCCCAGGAATCTCCGAGAAAAATGCATCCGTGAACCGAAAGACGTATCCCGTAATCGAACCCACAACATTTGGATTGCGAGGCAGACGGATTGATCATTTCGCCACGGAGACTCCCTCAATCACTACACCAACAATAAGCTATAATTAAACGTTGACTTCTTGTAAAGAAAGCCATGGCAAACCACTGAACGTACAGTAGCGTAGGAAATCAGCATGGGGTTTATCGCGACGTCCTGCCAAAGACAGACAACTTCAAGAAAGAAAAGAAAGAATTCAAAACCAAAAAAAAAGTACTAACATTCTCAAATGGACCCGAGAAACGTCGCTAGACAAAAGCGTGTAAGTCATACCTCAATTTCCGTTCTCCCAAACTCCATTGATGAAATCACTTCAGATTACCACCACCAGTAGGTATAATTGTCGTAAATGGCTGACAAGATGGCCGGGCCATAACACGTGTTTTTGGTATCTTCTTAACACTGGATTTTCCAACATAAGCCCGGCTGAAACATTGAAAAATAAAGACATTCCAGTAATTCAACAATACGAATTATTTATTACATATTTTATGAAACTCGTGTGTGTGTGTGTGTGTGTGTGTGTGTGGGTGTGTGTGTGTGTGCGTGCGTGCGTACGTGTGTGTGTGTGTATGTGTGTGTGAACGTATACAGTGTCAAGCAGCACATAGTATTATCTTCAGTCTTCAAGCACCTTAACTGATTCAGTGCCCCCCCCCCCCCCCCAATCCCCAATCCCCAATGTAGGCTTAGGCCATATACGGTACACAATCAAATGAACAAGTATTATAATGTAAATTTGCCTTCACTGAGCTTTCAAATTGTAAAAAATACCAAGAAACAAAACAAATAATACGACGACCCTTAATTTCCGCATTTCCTATTTCGCTGTCAATACCAGCATTTTACCGCTGTTGTTGATGTCTTGGCAAGATTGCGCTCAGTAGTTTGACATTGTTTTCTGAGCGACCGGCTCAGATAACCCCGTAAGTAACCAACGCTACATGATCCGCTACCGAATCTCGCCCATCTGTGTTCCCCTGCGTTGATATACAGGATTACGGAGAAAGTCGTTAAAGCCTTCGCCAGGGAGACGGCACAACGACCCTTGTATTGCGATATATTGTCCTTCTGTCCAAATGTGAGGTCCCATTACTGTATATACAGTAAAACCTTGGGTTTCGTCGATAATCCTTCCGAAAACAATCGGTGAAATCCGAAACCGACGAAAACCGAGGCTATTATTTCCATATGAAACAATGTAAAATCCAATTAATTCGTTCTAGACACTCCAAAATACATATTGAAAACACATTTTATAGAAAACTAGCTGACACGGCCCGGCTTCGCCCAGTCCCTGGTGGGGAGCATCTCATTTAATTCATATAAGTAGTCATATAAGTTCTCGTTCCCGTTACCGACTGTCTGTCTTTCTGTCTGTCTTTCTGTCTGTCTGTCTGACCCGGCCCGGCATCGCCCAACTCCTGGTGTGGAGCATCTCATTTAATTCATATAAGTAGTCATATAAGCTCCCGTTCCCGTTCCCGACTATCTATCTGTCTGTCTGTCTGTCTATCTGTCTGATCCGGCCCGGCTTCGCCCAGCCCCTGATGGCGAGCATCTCATTTAATTCATATAAGTAGTCATATAAGTTCCCGTTCCCGACTGTCTGTCTGTCCGTCCCTCCCTCTCTGTCTGTCTGTCTGTCTGCCTGTCTGTCTAATCATTTATTGGTTGCAGTTAGAACAACCTTAGATAAACGAAGACCAACTTACAAAAAGCATTAGAAAGAGCACTTGAAAGATCTTTACATCTTCCCCAACAATTAACTTGGGTAAATGGAGCGGCGGCAGCAGCATCAGCAGAAGAAGGAAAAGGAGGAGTAGGAGCTGGGAGGAGGAAGAGGGAGGTGGAGAAGGGAGGAGTAGGAGGGAGGAAGAGATAGGCGGAGAGAGGAGGAGGAGGGAAGAGGAGGGAGGAGGAAGGAGGAGGAGGAGTAGGGAGGAATAGGAGGGAGGAGGAGGGATTAGGAGGAGGAGAGAGGAGGAGGAGGTAGGAGAAGGGAGGAGGAGGGAGGAGGAGGGAGGAGGAAGGAGGAGGAGGAGGGAAGAGGAGGGAGGAGGAAGGAGGAGGAGGAGTAGGGAGGAATAGGAGAGAGTAGGAGGGATTAGGAGGAGGAGAGAGGAGGAGGAGGTAGGAGAAGGGAGGAGGAGGGAGGAGGGTAGGAGGAGGAAGAGGGAGGGGGAGGAGGAAGAGGGAGGAGGAAGGAGAAGGAGGAGGAGGGAGAAGGAGGGAGGAGAAGAACGCAGGGGGAGGAGGAGGGAGATGGAGGAGGGAGGAGGAGGAGAGAGGAGGAGGAGGGAGGAGGCGGAGGGAGGAGGCGGAGGGAGGAGGTGGAGGGAGGAGGCGGAGGGAGGAGGAGGGAGGAGGAAGAGGGAGAAGGATGAGGGAGGAGAAGGAGGGGAAGGATGAGGAGGGAGGAGGAGGAAGAGGGAGGAGGAGGAGGGAGGTGGAGAGAGGAGGAGGGGGAGGAGGTAGGAGGAGGAGGAGGGATGAGGGGGAGGACGTAGGAGGAGGAGGAGGGAGTAGGAGGAGAGAGGAGGAGAAGGGAGGAGGAAGGAAGAGGAGTGATTAGGAAGAGAGAGGAGGGAGGAGGAGGGAGGAGGAAGAGGGAGAAGGAGGAGGGAGAAGGAGGAGGGAGGAGGAGAAGGAGGGAGGAGGAGGAGGAGGAGGAGGGAGGAGGAGGGATGTGGAGGGAGGAGGTAGAGGGAGGAGGAGGGAGGAGGAGAGAGGAGGAGGAGAGAGGATGAGGAGGGAGGAGGAGAAGGGAGGAGGATGGAGGAGGAGAGGGAGGAGGAGGGAGGAAGAGGGAGGAGAAGGGGGAGGAGGGAGGAGGAGGGATGAGGGGGAGGACGTAGAATTAGAAGGAGGGAGGAGGAGGGAGTGGGAGGAGAGAGGAGGAGAAGGGAGGAGGAAGGAAGAGGAGTGATTAGGAGGAGGGAGGAGGGCGAGGAGGTAGGAGGAAGAGGGAGGAGGAGGAGGAAGGAGGAGGAGGAGAAAGAGGGAGGAGGAGGAGGAGGGGAAGAGGGTAGGAGGGGAGAGGAGGAGGAGGATTTTAACGCATATGCCTGTAGACAACTGCAGCGAAAAGGTGGGTCTGTCTATCTATCTGACCCGCGTGGCTTCGCCCAGCTCCTGGCGGGTAGCGTCTCATTAAATTCATACAACAAAAAAAGTAACTTAAAAGAATGTCCTTCCACACACCATCCATTATTTTTAATGAAAACTCTTTCTAATCACCTGCATGACTACAGTAACTTCTTAAGCAAAAAAAGATGAGTTACAATGTTATGCATTATGCATTATTTTTATGAAAACTTTGAAAATGCCTTACAGATTGTATCATTATTTATTATAACTCATATGCCGGTACATAACTATGGACAAAGAGTTTATAAATCTTTGAAAACGATGCCACAATATGACTATAAGTTATACAGAAAAGTTATGCCCCTTGAAATAACTTTTACAGAGTTAAGTCCCCTGAGATATATGAAATTACAATGAAAAATGGAAAATGAAATAATATTGGGTAAGCAGCCGATTTCACACTAAAAAAATATGACAGTTGGCAGCTCTGGAATGAAAGGAAGACGTGTAGAAAATTTCATCTCAATCGGATGGGCCGTTCGCGAGCGCATAAAGGACATACGGACATACAGACAGACAGACAGACAGACAGACAGACAGACGGAGATCGCAATTTATATATAAGATAATATAGTGTTTAATACTATTTTTTCGCTCCAGATTTGTCTTTTCCGAATTCGTACCTTCGCCGTGCCTCGTAACACTGTATATGCCAAATATGTCTCTTGAATTTTTCAAACCATCCTCTGCTGGCCTTAAAATCACTGAGCACACTAGCACTCGCCCCAGGCATTTTCTTAATGAGATCGGCATATAACAGTATGACCTTTTCACACATGATTGCCTCTGAAACATAATCGTCATCTAACTGTTTTTGATTTATCTAAATTAATAATAACTATTCGACATCTTCAATTGTTTGCGATCTCAGTTTCGTTAGCACATTCACGCCTTTCGTTACATTAGCCTCCTTTATTGCTTCCTTTTTCGTCACAATGGGACTTATCGTGGATGGCGACTTCATGTGCATGCGGCCGATTTCAGCACTCCTAATGCCGCTCTCGTATATATTATTATTAATAAATGATGCTCACACAACGAAAAACAACACCAAATTGAGCAGAAGAACGCGTGGGTCCCCTTGTTTTCGGAAATTTTACAGCGAGGTCGCGTGGGTGTGCCGACGAAATTCGAGGCAACCAACGAAAACCGAGACCAATTTTTCTCTGAAAAATAAATCGACGAAAACCAAAAGTGACGATAACCGAAGGCAACGATAACCGAGGTTTTACTGTATTATCCTTTGGTGCCAAATCAGTTACAATATAACCAATTTAATGGATTTGTCTTACATTAGACAGATTATCGGGGATGGGATTGGGGGATCTTGTGGGTGGGGGAGGGGGGGGGATTTACGGTGGCGAAGTGGTAAATCCGCCTGCCTCACACTCTGAAGGGTCGTGGGTTCGTTTAAACCAAGAGTAGGATTCATCCAGAAACCCAAGGGAGAGAGCGAGGGGGTCATCGCTGGAGATACCTGGTGTGTGATATGCTCTCGGTACTCGGATGCTCCACTTTATGGCACCGAGTTTTATGTAGTCCAGCTCTCTCTCTCTCTCTCTCTCTCTCTCTCTCTCTCTCTCTCTCTCTCTCTCTCTCTCTCTCTCTCTCACACACACACACACACACACACACACACACTCTGTATAGAGACTGAACAGACAGCAAAGTTCCTTCGCTATGTTGAAATCTTACACTCGGATTTCACGAAACAGATGTCCAGTCTACAACACGGATAAAGATTAGTAACTTGAATATTTATGTTTTCATGTAGTGTTGTTATTCTTGAAGTTGTATCGGTGTGTGTGTGTGTGTGTGTGTGTGTGTGTGTGTGTGTGTGTGTATGTCTGTGTGTGTGTGTGTGTGAGTGTGTGTGTTTGTGTGTGTGTGTGTGTTGCTTGCGTGCTGACGAAAGCTTTAGCCGCAACGTCCATTTTGTCTCTTGTCATCATGTTCTAGTAAAGGTTACCGTCTGCTTCTTCGTTTTCTTGTTGATGATTCCCTCCTTACATACAATGGAACCGTAACCTGGTGTTTGCAATCTACATCCGATGTCGTATTTCTCATGTAGAAACTCAGTTACAAGCAAGCTGAAGAAATGCTATCTGACACATTTTACTGTCAAGCTCATCTGTTGCCTTTCATTACACGGATTATTTTCTGAATATTTACGAGAAATATCCACAGCAAAAAAAAAAAAAAACTACATGTCAACCAAAATTACAGTCAATAGTGAAGAATCTGCCTACTCAGTGGCGAAGGCGTTACGGACTCAGTTCGTAATCCCACATACCGCCTTCAAAACACAGCCGCGGGCTATTTGTCAGTAGACCGCCGTGCCTTGGTCATTTAATGACATGATATGGGTGCGGGTCGTTTAGAAAGTAACAGCAAACTACTTAACGTAATCTTGCCAAGAGATCACCAAAAAAAAAAAAAAAGAGGCTGGGGTTGATTGCGACGTCCTATTAAAAATGATATGCAACAAACTATTTTTAGTGAGGAAACTGTAAATGTTAGAAATGTGTAATACCTTAGCTCGATAATTATCAACAACTGGACTGTTGAGTAGAAATCACCAGGAGACTGGCTAAACCTATGCCTATGGTAAATATTAAGATAATATGGCCCAAAACAGGCAAACAAATACTAATTAAAATAATGACAACAATAGTGTTTTATGTGGCGTCATGCGAATGGGAATCGTGTGTCATTTCACAAACACTAGAGAAGAAAATGGAGGCTTTTGAAGTTAAATCTTGCACAAACATTATTAGAATGCCTGTAATCAATAATAAAGACATACATGTTTGGGTAAAACAACAGACACCACGAGACTGAGGAAACGCTATAATTATCCCAATTTGAAAAAAAAAAAAACAAAGGCAGCAAAAGAGACTGCACACAATACAGAGGCATTTCACTGTTGAGTCATACTGGGAAAATATTTTGGAAAATTCTTGAAAAAAGATTACGAACTACTTTAGAACCCCAGCTAAGCGAAACACAACTTGGATTTAGAAAAAACAAAGAATGCACAGATGCCATTTTTGCTCTTAGACAACTTATAGAAAAATCAATCGAATTCAATGAAACACTCTACTTAGCCTTTGTCAACCAAGAAAAGGCATTCGATAGAGTAGATAGAAACAAGCTGTGGGAAATCCTTAAACAATATGGAGTGAGTACACATCTAACAAACCTATGTAGAAGTTTATACAACAACAGTGAATGCATAGTGAGAGCAACTGGAGGACACTCAGAACCCTTCACCATAAGATCTAAAGTACGATAAGGTTGTGTCCTGTCCCCTCTCTTGTTCATAACATATGTAGAAAACATATTAAAGAAACCAGCCAAGCAGAGACAGCAAGAATACCGCATGACGAAAACACAGAAGAAGAACCATCTGCAAATCTAACCATTAGAGAACTCCTGTTTTGCGGACGACCAAGCACTAATAGCAAAATCCTAAGCTTAATTACAAGACCACGTGAATAGTCTAAACGAAATGTGAAGGGTACATAACATGAAAATTAGCACAAGCAAAACAGAGGTAATGACTATAACCAAAGAAGAACAAACAACAACAATTCACCTAAAAGAACATCCCTTGAAACGAGTAAAGAGTTTCAAGTACCTAGGAAGTATAATATCATCAAATGGCAGATCAGAAGACGAGATCGAAAATAGGTGCAATAAGGCAAACCAACTCATTAGACAAATGGCACCAATACTAAAGAACAAACATGTATCAGTAACTACTAAGAAAGCACTTTACAACACAATCTTCCTACCAACTCTATGTTACCAATGCCAAACCTAGACAATGACAGAAAAAGATAAAGGAAAAATCACAACAACAGAAATGAGGTTCCTGAGAAGAATACTCAACGTATCAAGAAGAGATAAGATCAGAAATGAAGAAATCAGGATTAAAGTGGGGGTTATAGCAGCGCTAGATGTTATTAGAAAGCAGCAAGTCAAATGTTAAAAACGTTGAGCAGTTTAATAAGACTTTGAATGTGTCTTGATCATATCCAGTGCTCATTTAAGGAGCTAGCCATAAGTCTTTACCCTGAATAAGAAAGAGTAACGGAAGAAAGCTGAAACTAGGTACATTTAAAGATCCTCATATTTGCACATAACGTGTATAGTACACATTTATTTCTTCCACAATTTCTCCCGCTGTGGTGCTCGGCGCAACATATTATAATAACCGGAATTGTTGCTCGAACGTGTCAGAACAATGGAGAGCAGAGATCAGATCTGTGATACAATTTCTGACGTTACATGGGAAAAGCACATACAGAAATACACAATCAGAAGAAACCACTGCTTTATGATTTCTGCTTTTCGTTGCTTCCGTAAAACAAACACGTTTAAGCGTGGCCGCTTAAATGTTGCTGCTCTGCCAACTTCTCGGAGATTGTTCTTGGAGTGCAACAAAGGAAATACAGCAAGGATAAAAGAAACTCATTAACTAGGGTCGAGAAATGGCAGCTGCCGAGACAGAAGGTGCTGTAAAACTTAGCTAAATAACAGTTAATTGAATGTTACACAACAGACTGAATATGAGAACAGTTTGACCTCTGGGTTCCGCTCCAGATGACAAGGAACAGAAGCAAACAAGAGTAAATTGCTGTCGACTGTCGCTCGAAAAGTGGCATTCACAAAACGTTTTGACGATCAGGGTTATAGTAGATGAGATTTAGGTTCACCATTGTAAATTCTCTGCACTGGAGCATACCGGACTCACCACCCTTCAAATCGAGAGGACAGAAAGCTGGAAGAAAAGCGATGCCTAGTGTTTTTGTAAATGTTATTTTGGTGGGGGGGGGGATTTTTTTTTTTTTTTTTTTGGGGGGGGGGGGGAGGGGGTGGTGGCACCACCACAAGTGTCTTATTGAAAGATTATCATCTGCCTAATGGCAATACTGTGAAGGTAAGGGGTCACAGCCTTTTTTTATTTGGTCACGAGTACTGCATAATATTAATTGTCATTTAATATTGTCATTTAATATCATTTGCCGGCCATCCCACAGAACTGTGTGACATACTTATTGACTCCCCTCGTAACTTTTTCTACCCAGCTATGCAGCGCTTTACGGGACAAACATTTGTCAGCATAAACACTGACAACCCACCTTGGCGGGAGACATTTCGCGAATGTCGCCGAAGTTGAATGTGAAGTGAAAACGTGGTTTAGAAAACAGAGCACGCAGTTCTATGCAGCCGGTTTGGGAGGACTGATAAAACGATGGGATAAGTGCATCAATGTTGGTGGAAATTATGTTGAGAAATAAAGGGACAATGTATGTATAAAATAAACTGGTTTTCAAGTTGTTATCATATTTAGTTATTTTCTACAGCCATTTGTGACTTACTTATGAACTTACCCTCGTAAAAGACAAAACATCTGGTTTGAACAAATGTCAAATAAAATGTTCGTAACATTCCTGTTACTTAATGGCTTCCACTTGTATTGCCTTCCTTCCTTCCTTCCTTCCTTCTTTCTTTCCTTCCTTCCTTCCTTCCTTCCTTCCTTTATTCATTCAGTAGCATGTCCTTTGTAGAACCTCGCTTCCATAACAACCTTCCAGAAAACTTCTCAGTCATAAGTAAGATGTCCCTCGTCGGATATACCCATCTGGAGATCATCTGCCACACCCTGCACCCATCTTCTCGTTGGCCTTTCTCTTCCTCTCTTCCAGGGCATATACCCCTTCATGATTGCTCTCTTCAAACTTTCATGACTTTTCAAGTGACCAAAATATTTTAATTTTCTTTGTTTTATCGACTTTAGTAGCATCCTTCTTCAATATTCAGCTCTTGTCGTATGTATGCATTTGTTCTTTTCTGTATCCAAGATATTCTTAGAACCCGTCTGTATAACATTTATATTCAAAGGCATTTATCGATGTGCAGCTTGTTTAGTAAGTGACCACGTATCACAGGCGTATGTTGCAATAAGAAAGATGCATGCTCTTAAAAATATAATGTTTGTAGTTCTATCTGGTCTACGCCACAATTTATTATGTTTTTTTTAGTTTTTGAAGAGCAATACATATTCGTCTATTAATGTATTTCATTCTGTCACAATTGCTCGTAATTAATGACCCAAAATATTTAACATTTTCAGCCATCTCCATTTTTTCCTCATTAACATCTATTTCTTTCTCTATATTCTACAACATCTACTAAAATCAAATGCGCTATCTCGTAACACCAAAATCACAATATACAAAACACTGATCAGACCAGTTGTGCTGTATGGCTCTGAAACCTGGAGTACAACGAAAGGAGACGAAACCTTGCTACAAATCTTTGAGAACAAAGTTTTAAGACGCATCTTTGGACCCATTAGGGATACACAAAGTGGAGAGTGGAAAAGAAGAAGTAACAAAGACATTTATGATCTGTTTAAGTCCCCGATAATCACTGGTATCATGAAGGCTAATAGACTACAATGGCTGGGGCATATAGAAAGAATGGAAGATAATAGGGAAACAAAACTCGCTTACACTCAGGAAATAAATGACCGTAGACCCCGAGGTAGACCAAGAAGACGGTGGAGAGATAATATATATATATATATATATATATATATATATATATATATATATATATATATATATATATATATATATATATATATATATATATATATAGACCTACAAGCACTTGGAATCAACGACTGGCAAGAGAAGAGTCAACCAGAGAGACGAATGGAGACGGATTGTATCTGCAGCAAAGAACCTCAATGGCTCGGAACGCTGAAGAAGAAGAAGAAGAATATTAGTTTTTATCTATTTGCATTATCTTTGGTTTTGCTATGTTAAGATTTAAGTTGTGATTTTCACTATTCTATTGGGTTGAGGTTATTAATTTTTCTATATAATTCTGGGATGTGGATAGTAATACTGTATCATCAGCATATCGAATCTCTGGTGTTTCTTTATTACATGTGCCATGCTGATAAGATTGGGCGGTCATTGTCAGCCACCTCATACGGCCACCAGAGTCTAGTATCAGGTCTGTGTTCTTGTCCCGATTATGTCATGAGGCTAAGCCGTCCAAGTAGTTATCTTGTTTTGCCTTCTCCTTGCTTTGTCCTATCAGTTTTGTCACTTTACATTTTTCAAGTTTATTTATCCTCAAAATGTACCTAAAGAATCTTTACCGTCTTAGTGTAATATATCTAATAAATTTATAGTTTTTATTATTTTCTTGATGTGACCAGTATCATTAAAAACTTAAAAACAATAATAACAATAATAATAATATAATAATAATAATAAATAATAAATAATATAATAATAAAAATAAAATAACAATAATAACTTAAAAACAATAAGGCAACTGGGACTGATGGAATTGCTGCTGAATTTATAAAGGCAGGTGGCCATGCATTACATCTAAAGCTATACGAACTAATAATAAAAATCTGGAGGACAGAAGAATTACCCCATGACTGGAAAGAGTCATTATTGATACCTATCTTTAAGAAAGGAGACAAGTTCCAATGTGGAAATTATAGAGGAATATCACTACTGTCCACAAGCTATAAGATACTATCCGCAGTATTACTAAATAGACTAAAACCATATTCAGAAGACATATTAGGTGACTACCAGGCGGGTTTTAGACAAAACAGATCAACAATAGATCAGATATTTATCTTACGACAAATAGCCGAGAAACATTGGGAATATAAAAGAGATCTCCATAACATTTTTGTGGATTTTAAAAAGGCTTATGATAGTGTCCATAGGAATAGTCTATGGAATGTTATGCAGGAATTTGGAATACCAAGGAAGTTAATTAACATGACCAAACTATGCATGGAAGATACTTATAATATAGTAACATATAAAGGCAGGAAATCAGACCCCTTCCAAATAACATCTGGCTTGAAACAGGGTGATGCACTATCGCCGCTACTCTTCAATCTGGCTCTAGAGAAAGTTGTAAGGAAGGTAAAGGAGGAATGTGATATTGGAGGAACATCCAAGCTGCTTGGTTATGCAGATGATATAGATATTATAGGGCAAAGTGAACAAAAGACATTAGAAATATTGACTCACTTAAAGGAAAAAGCCCAACAGATGGGGCTGGTTATCAACCAAGATAAGACAGAATATATGGTAATTTCAAGAGACGGAATGGCTAAAAACTCTGGCCACATACAAATAGATAATATGACCATTAAAAGAACGGAAACATACAAATACCTGGGTACAATCTTCAACTGCTCCAACATCATAAGGGAAGAAATACAAACTAGAATCAACTCTGGAAATAAGATATACTATGCACTACAACATCTACTAAAATCAAAGGCGCTATCTCGTAACACCAAAATCACAATATACAAAACACTGATCAGACCAGTTGTGCTGTATGGCTCTGAAACCTGGAGTACAACGAAAGGAGACGAAGCCTTGTTACAAACCTTTGAGAACAAAATTTTAAGACGCATCTTTGGACCCATTAGGGATACACAAAGTGGAGAGTGGAAAAGAAGAAGTAACAAAGACATTTATGATTTGTTTAAGTCCCCGCTAATCACTGGTATCATGAAGGCTAATAGACTACAATGGCTGGGGCATATAGAAAGAATGGAAGATAATAGGGAAACAAAACTCGCTTACACTCAGGAAATAAATGACCGTAGACCCCGAGGTAGACCAAGAAGGCGGTGGAGAGATAATATACATACAGACCTACAAGCACTTGGAATCAACGACTGGCAAGAGAAGGTCCACCAGAGAGACGAATGGAGACAGATTGTATTTGCAGCAAAGAACCTCAATGGCTCGGAATGCTGAAGAAGAAGAAGACCAGTATCATGCTTACTTGTAAGGACATTACATAGTTTCCATTTTAGTTTGGATGCGTCTGGAAGCCCATCGTTGTATGGTTATTTATGATTATTTGCATTGCTTTTGAAAACAGAACACACAAGCACTCAAGCCATGAAGTGCCACGATACATAAATAATATCGCTCTGTTATCACATTTTAATGCATTTGCAATGTCAACACAGAAGTGAGTATCCGGGGCAATAATTAATGCAAGTTTGCCTTATTTATGAAAGGACAGTATTCGTTTGAATACGGTCTTCAATGACTGTGGATCTAACAATCATCATCATCATCATCATCATCATCATCATCATCATCATCATCATCATCATCATCACCACCCAGTGCCTTGTCGGATGGCATGGGCAATCATGCCTCTCCACAAATTACGATCTCTGACATCATATGGATCAATTCGTGTGTTGCCTCCCTTCGTGCCATGATACAAGACTGCCAATAGTCTTTTCACTCTGCCTCCCCTACCTCTCTTTCCGTAAATCTTTCCGGTTGTCCCAACATGTTCCACCATCATGCCTTGCCAAGGAACTTGTATTTCGCTGGGAGAAACTAGGTTATCTCTGTGTGTGTGTGTGTGTGTGTGTGTGTGTGTGTGTGTGTGTGTGTGTGTGTGTGTGTGTGTGTGATTTAGCGGTTTTCCGTGAGACACGGACTTGTGTTTAGTCGGGAGACACTAGGTAATGTATGTGTATGTGTGTGTATGATGTGTGTGCGTGTGACGTGTGTGAGTGTGTGTGGTTGAGTGGTTTTCCGTAAGACACGGACTAGTTTTAGTTGGGAGAAACTAGGTAATGTATTTGTATGTGTCTGCGTATGTGTATGTGTGTGTGTGTGTGTGTGATGTGATGTGATGATGTGTGTGAGTGTGTCGTTGAGTGGATTCTGTGAGACACGGACTTGACCTTTGCTGAAATTTACAAAAACAACAACTAGGCAAAGTGTTTGTGTGTGTGTGTGTGTGTGTGTGTGTGTGTGTGTGTGTGTGTGTGTTTGTGATTGTGTGTGTGGTTTTCCTAACACTATATACGACAACATAGAGATAAATTCACTCAGCTACAAACACAGTGGGTTGGAGTTCGATCCCCAGTAGAGGCCAGGGTTTTTCCTACCATGATTCCCGGAGTCAGCGTAAAAAAGGCAAGATCATGAATTGCCATCTCCGAATTACATGTCAGATGTAATAATCCTTCAATACATATAGAGTTTCTAGGCGAGACACAATGTGATATACGAGTAGTTGGACATATTCTTAAACAAGTGAATCGATACTGTTATCTCGGCACAGTCATAACATCTGATGGGGGATGCCTTGAAGAGATTAGGACAAGAATTGCCATTGCGAAGGTAGCCTTTTGCAAGATGAAAAACATACTGACCAACAAAAAGATATCAATTGAAACGAGAAAAAGAGTGTTGAGATGCTACATAGAACCTATACTTTTGTGTGGATGTGAAGAGTGGACAATAAGCAGTCAAGCTGAAAAACAGCTAATGGCTGTGGAAATGTGGTTTCTGAGGAAAATGCAAAGAATACCATGGACAGATATAAAAACCAACGAACAAGTCCTTCAAAAAACAAATGAAGATCGTAAACTGATTAGAGTCATTAGACGTAGACAGACAAAATTTATTTGGACATATTATGAGAAGAAATGAATTGGAGAACTTGGTGACAACTGACAAGATCGAAAGGAAGAGACCATGAGGAAGACCTAGAAGCAAATACCTGGATGGCTTGGCCACGTGGCATGGTCGAGACAGGAACACAAAGCTGATCCACGACTATGGTGATCGAGTGAGATGGCAGAACATGACCGCCCGCGCTTACCGGCATGGCACATGATGGATGGAAGGAGGGGATGACACATAACGCGCGTTCTCCGGTTCAACTCTTGATGTTTTCCACAGGGCGCATAGGCCCTCAACCAACTCACTCCAAGTCTCCCTAACCTCAACCAACTCACTCCAAGTCTCCTTAACCTCAACCAACTCATTCCAAATCTCCTTAACCTCAACCAACTCACTCCAAGTTTCCCTAACCTCAACCAACTCACTCCATGTCTCCCTAACCTCAACCAACTCACTCCAAGTCTCAGTAACCTCAACCAACTCACTCCAAGTCTCCCTAACCTCAACCAACTCACTCCAAGTCTCCCTAACCTCAACCAACTCACTCCAAGTCTCCCTAATCTCAACCAACTCACTCCAAGTCTCCCTAATCTCAACCAACTCACTCCAAGTCTCCCTAACCTCAAGCAATTCACTCCAAGTCTCCCTAACCTCAACCAACTCACCCCAAGTCTCCCTAACCTCAACCAACCCACTCCAAGTCTCCCTAACCTCAACCAACTCACTCCAAGTCTCCCTAACCTCAACCAACTCACACCAAGTCTCCCTAATCTCAACCAACTCACTCCAAGTCTCCCTAACCTCAACCAACTCACTCCAAGTCTCCCTAATCTCAACCAACTCACTCCAAGTCTCCCTAATCTCAACCACCTCACTCCAAGTCTCCCTAAACTCAACCAACTCACTCCAAGTCTCCCTAATCTCAACCAACTCACTCCAAGTCTCCCTAATCTCAACCAACTCACTTCAAGTCTCCCTAACCTCAACCAACTCACTCCAAGTCTCCCTAATCTCAACCAACTCACTCCAAGTCTCCCTAATCTCAACCAACTCACTCCAAGTCTCCCTAATCTCAACCAACTCACTCCAAGTCTCCCTAACCTCAACCAACTCACTCCAAGTTTCCCTAACCTCAACCAACTCACTCCAAGTCTCCCTAATCTCAACCAACTCACTCCAAGTCTCCCTAATCTCAACCAACTCACTCCAAGTCTCCCTAATCTCAACCAACTCACTCCATGTCTCCCTAACCTCAACCAACTCACTGCAAGTCTCCCTAATCTCAACCAACTCACTCCAAGTCTCCATAATCTCAACCAACTCACTCCAAGTCTCCCTAATCTCAACCAACTCACTCCAAGTCTCCCTAACCTCAACCAACTCACTCCAAATCTCCCTAACCTCAACCAACTCACTCCAAGTTTCCCTAACCTCAACCAACTCACTCCAAGTCTCCCTAAACTCAACCAACTCACTCCAAGTCTCCCTTATCTCAACCAACTCACTCCAAGTCTCCCTAACCTCAACCAACTCACTCCAAGTCTCCCTAACCTCAACCAACTCACTCCAAGTCTCCCTAATCTCAACCAACTCACTCCAAGTCTCCCTAATCTCAACCAACTCACTCCATGTCTCCCTAACCTCAACCAACTCACTGCAAGTCTCCCTAATCTCAACCAACTCACTCCAAGTCTCCCTAACCTCAACCAACTCACTCCAAGTCTCCCTAATCTCAACCAACTCACTCCAAGTCTCCCTAACCTCAACCAACTCACTCCAAGTCTCCCTAACCTCAGCTACCCCATGCAGCTCCCTCCACGTTCTCCCCGTATTATTCATTTCTGTTTTTACATTTTTTCCCCATGCGCTCTTAGTACTTCCTCTACTTCTTTTACTCTGCTGATTCCAGACAAAGGTTGTTCTAGTTATACTATTCTCGGGTGTTCTAATGTATGCCCTATCCAGCGCCAGTCTTTTCTTCACATCTTGGTTCATTGGTATGTATCTAGTTCTCTAAATGAGCACCACATTGGTGATTCTGGTAGACCATTGTATTACTTAAATTTTGGGAATCTGCTTTATTGTTCAGTGGGAAGATAACATCAAGAGATGGACGAACACCAGTCTGACAGAATGTACAATCAGGGTGACAGACAGGCAGTTTTAGAGATTCATTGCAGCCAGCCTTCATTGTGGAGACGGCATCTGATTGATTGATTTATTGTCCAGAGCGAAGGAGATAGGGGTGAAGTGAGGAGACGCCAGATACGAACTGTTTTTCAAGGACACGCGACCTGTGGTTAATCAACACAGAACTTGTTCAACCAGTCAAAAAAAAAAAAAAAAAACCGCTGACGGAGACGTTAAGGAGACAATTATTTTGCGCCTGAACCAATGTAGTGAATGTTTATATCTTACCTGTAATTGTTTTTGCTTTTCTCCACATTTTTAATCCACACAGCTATACTGATTTAACGTTAGAATTGAATATTTTAACTTTTTGGCTACGAGTAAGTTTAATTTCTTTGACATCCACACATGTCCAAGTGTTATAAAAGCTCCTAAAGTCTTTTATATTCTTATTCTATCTGTATATGTTCCACTCTCTTTGTCTATATTGCTACCTAAATATGTGTATTTACTTTTCACTTACACATATATGGTGCTCAGGGTAACCAACGAGAATTTGATTTATTCGGTACAGTATTTGTTCAGATAGTAATTAGTATTCAATCATTGCCATTGCTAACCTCATTCTGTTCCATGGATCTCACCATGCGGTGATTTGTTTCTTTTAAATGGCTGTGTTGTCTTTACACCTTTATTCCAACATGGTCATTTCTTTGCTCTCTCTGCTCTTGTTATTACTGGACATGCTCGTGTCCTCATTGTTAAATGAACTCAGTTACGTATCTTTTTGAACATGGGCCCGAGGCTGTTGCCAATGAAATAAGGACGAGGGTCTCCGTGGCCGAGTGGTTAAGCCGTGTGCCTCGTCTCACAGAGTTGTGGGTACGTTTTCCGTCTTCTTTATTCGATTCTCGCGTGCAATTCATTTTTCTGAAACCCCCGGCGGTCGTCGCTGGAGCTGCGTAGTTCATGCTTTTTGCGACGATTTCGATAGACGATCGCTGCGGAGACAGACCGAGATGGATGGAATAAATCAGGTGCAATATAGTCGATCCTCATTTTTTCTGTTTAAATACGACATCCGTGATGAAACGTGACCAACCTAGGGCTAACTCCTGTCTGTCCGCAACCTTGATCTGGTTATACCCTAATATTCCTCTTCAGAGAAGTGAAGTTCCAGTACTGATCACACACACACACACACACACACACACGCACGCACCACGCACGCACGCACGCACGCACGCAGGCACGCACACAAGCACGCACACACACCCAGCTGGTTTCTGAGCCTGGAGAGGGAAAGGAGAGCTCTGCAACACAATTCCCATGTGGGTGGTATTTGGGTACTGAGTCCAGGAGAACTTCTATATCAGCCTGCTAGATGAAAGCCCTTATCAATGCTCAAAAGACATACATGCAGATGTATCCGACCTCAGAGTTGAAACTCATTCTTCCAGAGGATTCACAAACAACAACAACAACAACAACAACAACAACAACAACTCAGTCATATTCTGGCAGTCATTATTCTCACTCCTCGTTACTAACAATGATATCGTTTTAAAATCGCCCGTGACAAAAAGAGTTAACTTACTTTTAATTGTCTGCTTGTATAATTATGTGCTTATAGCATTAAAGATAAGAAACAAGGCGAAACGATTGGCAAGGCGAAACACTGTGGCGGGATTCACCATTGTATCAACACGTGGCTTTTATATGAGAAAACACCTCAGGTAGTAGTACTCCACCGGTCAGCCTGGCGTAGGAGTTTATGACTTTCTCCCGTAATACCGTATTTCCACGCGAGTAACGCAAATGTGCGAGATTCGGCAGCGGATCGCACCACATTGGTTACTTACGGGGTATGTGAGCCGATCGCTCAGATATCAATAGCAAACTACTGAGCGTAATCTTGCCAAGATATCAACAGCAACTGAAAAATGCTAGTGTTGATTGCAATGTCATGTAAAGGATATGCGAAAAAAAAAAGTAGTACTCCTGTGCTCCCATTCAAGGCTAGAAAAAAAGCATGGCTATGAAAACTTGGATTCTTTTCTCCGGAAAAATAAGCGATTTAGCTGCATCTCGCCTGGTGCCTACTGCATTTATATGAAGTGAGGAAGTGAATAATACTTTGGCTGAAATACTTAAAATACTTAGTCACAGGTATTTTTTCGAATATGGAATATTTAAAAACTAAAACAATATTTTCCCGCAGTGAATTTGAATAATGAAGACACAAACAATAGATTGCACGATTGATTGCCTGGCACGTTTCGCTGCATCTCGTCAGCTAAATACTGCAGAATTCACACAACATATATTAAAATAACTAGATAAATCCTTCAAGTTAAAATATACACATGTTCGCACAGTAATGTCAATTGTCTACCACGGTATTCAGGTACATACAGCAGAATTCACACAATATAGAAGATATGTTTTCCCCAAGGTAATTTCTAATTTTATACCAATTTTTGTTTTCTGTTTGCACGAAACTGTCTGGACCCGCCTAATTGCTGAGGTCTCAATATATTTGAGCAATCAGTTATTGTTGGTCGAATACAGTATACGTAATGATTTTTCTTTGAGTATAATTCATTTACTCACGTCAAATGATATATATATATATATAACTATAACTATGCTGTAAGCAGTTGGCGAGATGCAGCCAAATATGCCAGGCAATAAACCGTACAATATATTGTTTGTGGCTCCGGTATTTAAATTCAAGAAGGAAATACTAATATGCATTGTTTTGAAAACACGCGATCTTTAGCTTCTTGTCAGCCAAAAACACTACGAATAAACTAATACCTGCTAAAGCAGAGAACAAGTGACAGACATATCACATGTAATATAACCAACATACTTACTTATTCTGTTGTCCAAATTGGCCTATAATTAGTCACACACGTAATCATCAGGGACTTAATGAATTTATTACAAGTATTATTTATGATCTGTCGCTCAAAGACGCGCTCCAGTTAGCGCCGTTATCCCTGTACAATAGGAGGCCTGGTAGTGCTCTCAAGGCGAGTTACAAAACGTTGTTTGAAATATCGATACGTCTTGATGTTTGCTTTCAGCTGGCGACTAAGCCCAAAGCCTGATACAATTCCCGAATATTTAATGCCACATGAAACCACGCAAAATCTCTTTTTCGAACATTTGATAAAATTTGTGGGGAGAACAAACTGCTGTTTAGCGAAATGTTTGATATCAACGTTCGTAATCGATTACTTTCTAAACGTAGCAGGACTTGGAAGAGTATCGCTGTGGGTTTATTGAACAATACAACTTGCTAAACTCTGCCAGGAAATTGATCCAGGAAAGCTACAGGCATGGATGGGAGGGATGGGGTATGGCAGTGCTTGAGTTGATGGCATTGTTGTAAGGCTGGTCGGCTTTCTATAGTTGGTGGCATTCCTACCACCTCAGGTTGTCTTCTCTGTGCTGTTTATTGTCGCAGTGATTGTCTCCCCGTGTTGTTTATCGATAGACATGTTAGTGCCATCCTGTCGTGCGCTTTTGTTTTCTACCGTTAAAACATCTGTTGTGTCATGTAAGTTATGTAATCGTAGTTTCATGTGTAAAGTAATGCGCAATGTATGCATCGCCTGCTCCGTGACCAAGGGATTACGGACGCAGCTCGTAATCCAGCATACCCGCGTTCGAAACACAGCTGTGTCGGTTGTTTTTAAAAAAAAAATGAAATACGAGGGTAGGTTAATAAGTAAGTCACAAATGGTTGTAGAAAAATAACTAGATATGATAACAACTTGAAACCAGTTTATTTTTATACATACATTGTCCCTTTATTTCTCAACATAATTTCCACCAACATTGATGCACTTATCCCATCGTTTTATCAGTCCTCTCAAACCGGCTGCATAGAACTGTGTGCTCTGTTTTCTAAACCACGTTTTCTCTTCACATTCATCTTCAGCGTCATTCACGAAATGTCTCCCGCCAAGGTGGGTTTTCAGTGTTTATGCTGACAAATGTTTATCCCGTAAAGCTGGGTAGAAAAAGTTACGAGGGCGAGTCAATAAGTAAGTCACACAGTTCTGTGGGATGGCAGGTGACTGCGTTCATCCGGAGAGGTTTTTTCGGAGTGATTGCGTTGTGCAGAGCTGCGTTCTTGCGCCGTTAGGCCGACACATCCGACTTTTGCGGGCGTTTGTTGACCGCGTTAGCCTTCCCGGGTACGTGCCAAACAAACAGTAGGTTTGGACACCCCCCCCCCCCCCCTTTCCCCCGAAAAAATGGATGGCGGAAAATCTGAAGTAGAGGTGTGCCACAGTTAAGACTTAAAATTTCTTTTCATGGTAGCAGACATGTTGTATTATATATCAACTTAAAATGGTTGCATAGGGAAAACTACAGCGTTTAAGCCCATTGCAGATACGGGAAGTCGCTTAATCATCCCATGGTACTTGATCAGTTAACCTGGGTCAGGATTGTCGGGTACATTACGCGGAGAAATAACCTGGACAACTTAATGACAACTGGCAAACTTAATGGGAGAGAGAGCAAGGGGAAGTCAGAGAGATGAATACCTGTATGGTTTGACCACATGACATAACTGTTGAATGTGATTATGTTCTTGTACATCTTACAGTGACATAATGATCGCTGCGGTTAAAAAGCCTTCGTCTGCACACAACTGAATGATACTCATGCAACTACATTACCAAATTACCATTTAACAAATTATCTTCTTCCTTGTCGTTCTCTTGAACTTTCTGAATAATTTAATAATAGTATTTTAATACCCCGTCCGGTGGCGTAACCAGCTTCTACGTTACGTTAGTGGGGCGAGCGTATAAAACCGCGCCATCACACACACACCCACCCACACCCACACCCACACCCACATACACACACACACAAAATTATTACTTTTAGCGCATAAGTGAAATAGGCGCCATGTTTCAAAAATAGGGCGAAGGGGCGCCTTACATCTAAGTTGCTCCCAAGACTGGTGACTGTGTGAGATGATGAACCATGATTGCCCATGTTTATCGGTATGCGACAAAGTGACGATGTGGACGTGAGTCTCTGGACATAGGGCTGTGGGCTTGGGGCAGTGAAATTGGGGCTTGGAATTTGGGGCTGTGAATTTGGGGCTGTGAACTTGCTCGTGGGAAAATATATTGTGATTTACATTGAACTGATGTTTAGAACCTCATTCAATGGGAATGTGTGCAACATGCTACATTAGATATATCAGTAATTATGACATTTCATTAAAACTTCAGTTACATATGTTTGTCCTAGAAACTACAACAAATGCCTCAAAACTCTGTGATATCGGGGTGTGAGAGACGCCATTCTCCAAAAATACGATCTTTTGATGACTTGAGAACTCAACCCGACCCAAGAGAATCAGACCGGAAGAACAATTGTCAGGCTTCTGCGGCGACGTCCTGCCCACGACTGGGTTCATAGAAGACACGGATTCCTTTGCTTAAACAGCTTATCATTGCAAACTGATACAACAATCTCTAAGGTGCATAATTAGGTGGAATTCTTTTCTTGAAAGAGGAACGAGCTAGAAGATGAATGGTATGTAACATCCAATCAAGCTAACGAGAAAGAAGAAAGGACGATTTCAAAAGGAAGACATCATTGAGAGATAGAATGGTAAGAGGGGGTTACACTGTGCCAGATGGCAAGTGCGCCATTTGGGATCCTAATGAAGTAGGCCCTTTTACACATTAGACGGTATGTTTAAAATGTTAAAGTCATTTTAGTGACTGACACTCAGTATTTTAGAGGCAGTCCGTCACAGGCCACCAGGACCAGTGAAAAGAGGGCTACGGATCCATGACAGCCTACCTCAGTTGTGAAGATGGTTACTGGTCTGATTTGATTATCTACTCTTGACTAATAAGTCCACTCACCTACAAGGAAATGAATGGTAACATTCCCCGTGGTTGTGTGATTCATATACTATACTATACTATACTATACTATACTATACTATACTATACTATACTATACTATACTATACTATACTATACTATACTATACTATACTATACTATACTATACTATACTATACTATACTATACTATACTATGGTTTGCAAGATCAGTCCCGCGTCTAGCGTTCGTTGTCTCGGATGGCTGTGTGAGGTGCACCAAAATGGGATCTTCCCAGCCAACGCAAGTTAGCGAGGCAGGCGTTTCGAGAATGTAACCGCATCGTGCAGCCAGTGTCGTGGTTTGAGCGGGCAAAAGAGCAAATTTGTACGATCGTTCGACAAAGTCTCGATAAGCGACCACTCTCTCTCGATGAGTAGTGGGCCTGCAGTCAGTGAGCTGGTATAGCTTTTCGGGCCGGGAGAGCGCACTTTAGCGATGCTACTCTTGGCCTGCGTGTGCGTGAATAGTCTGTCTGTCTGATAGATATCTGGTTGATCCTATCAGTATTCATACGCTTGTCGCTTGTCACTACCTTTGTCTTAAAGCTGAAAATTAAAGGAATTGACGGAAGGGCCGTTTGCACGAGGCTCTAGGCTACCATTTGTATTTGAGAACCAATATATACAGGGATAACTGGCCTGTGGCAGCCTAACGTCCACTGCATCTGTGTCCGTCTCCAGTCGTCTTGCCATGCTCGCCACTGGAACCAGATGGACGCAGTCGAGAGAGTGAGGTCGAAGGAGTTGCGCAACCACTTCCTCACTATAATCCAAACTAAAGCGCAAGTCATTCGTTCTTCATCAAATCAAAAGATGCAATGAATGAATGGTCCTCATCATTCGTGATGGACGAACATCTATACTATACTATACTATACTATACTATACTATACTATACTATACTATACTATACTATACTATACTATACTATACTATACTATACTATACTATACTATACTATACTATACTATACTATACTATACTATACTATACTATACTATACTACACCACACCACACCACACCACACTACACTACACTATACTACACTACACTATATATTGTATTGTGTTGTGTTGTGTTGTGTTGTGTTGTATTGTATTGTACTGTATTGTATTGCATTACATTGCATTGTATTGTATTGTATTGTATTACGTTACATTACGTTGTGTTGTGTTATGTTATATACACGTTTATATATATACACATAGGGAATAATAATAAAAATATAATAAACGTGCTAAGGTTGCGCTGACGGTGGGTAGTCGTCCAAAGGTATTCTTCAGAAAAATAACTAAAGCCTGGTATATGAAAATAAATAAACGTTGTTTTATGATTCAAGATGAAGAATTCACGTTACTGCACTCAGGATAAATCCCTAAGCGCTCGTTCTCTCCCAGCAGAAGTCGAATGGTATCAATGGTGACGACTGTCGTTGTTGCCATATGGAAAAGTTTATTCTGGAACTGTCCATTCCATACTCGACGCCCCACGCTAATTGCCGCAACCGAGAATATACATCTAGTGATACAAGGGGCTTCTCATAAGTCTTTAGCCTGACCATCAAGGAGTAGGCGGAGAAAATTGGAATTTGGCACATGTATAGCTCATTAAATTTGTAATGAACATACGAATTATTAATTTCCCACCTCAACTGGTTTTTCCGATATGATGCATCGCACAACACACCCTATTGACTAGATCTGCACATCCAACGGTTTGTCAGAACAATGGAGAAATCAGACGCTAGGACTGTGATAAAATTGTTGATGTTACAGGGTAAAACACCTACAGAAATACACAAGGAGATTTGGGCCAGTGTTTGGGGAAGTCTGTCCTTCTTATGAATCTGTAAAAAAATTGGTGTTTGCAGTTTAAGTGTGGCCGTTCCCAAATTACAGATCTGCCAAGACCAGGACGACCGTCCTCAGAGTGCAATGATGCAAATGCTGCAAAAGTGAAGAAAATCATAGGCCAGGATAGAAAAATGACGATTGCAGAGATATCGGGTTCAGCAAAATTGAGTAAGAGTACAGTTTTTAGAATTTTACACAACAGATTGAACATGAGAAAAATGTGTGCCCTGCGCCTGCTGACGTGTGAACAGAAACAAACACGGGTTGATTGCTGTGGCCAGTTGCTCAACATGTGGCGGTAGAAAACATTAAAAGACCACGGAGACGTTAGATGAGACTTGGATTCGTAAAAATCGTAAAAAAACAGCTGAAAGGAAATCGTCTTTACAGTGACGGAGATGTCATACTGGCTTGTGATAACTGGTTTAGTTCGAAAAATAGGTTGTTTTATTCTGAAGGTCTTTTCAAGGTCACGCAGAGATGGCAGAAATGCATAAATTCAGGTGGTGGCTACATTGAGAAGGAATAAGCACTTGCCAAATTTCAATTTTCTCCGCCTACTCCTTCATGGTCAGGCTAAAGACTTATGAGAAGCCCCTCATATCATCACGCACCACGTTTTAACTGGCTGTCTGCAGTTTATTCCCTGTAATGCTTGCTTGCTTGCTTGCGTTCGCTGGCTGTGAACTCAAGCGTGAAGACCTGTGTGTATGTCGGATGAAGACATCCTGTTGCCCAACATCAGTGTGATGTCATACAGGACCTGAGGTTTGCGTGAATATCCGTTGTCCCATGTCTGGCTTATTGGTGTGCTGACTGGTGGTACATCGCCGTGCAGGCAGATACTCTCCGACTTCGGAAGAATTCCCTCTAATAATCGCCAATGCCCCAACTTCTATTGATACTATGAGAATAGCTACCCAATTACAAAACTGCTCACGTCTGCTCGCTCGATGATCAAGGGTTCGAATCCGCATCGGGGCGGATTTTTTTTCTTTAATGGGCACCAGAAAATGTCTTGGAAAATAAAGAGGCTGCCCCTCCAGTACTGATTGGTCTAAAAACATATGGCGCTAGCACATTATGCATGATATACCTCAAGGTGTGTGAAGGCGTACCTTACTTACTTAATTGTGAATGACAAACATGAAAAAGAAGACTTATATTCTTGGTCACTCTGCTGGAAAATTGATCTAAAGTATAAAGTAAAATAAAGAAAATTATATCAATGAGATCTAAACGTATTAGTGATATGGTGATGGAACTATACTTTCGTGACCAAACGGCAATCGATGGATGTTGTGGTCAGTGTGACGTCGGCCTCATTTCCTACACCAAAGAGGCATACATATGGGTTCGATTCTCTCTCTCTCTCTCTCTCTCTCTCTCTCTCTCTCTCTCTCTCTCTCTCTCTCTCTCTCTACTTCTCTCTCTCTCTCTGTCTTTGTCTCGCTCTGTCTCTGTCTCCCATTCCTCTCTCTCTCTCTCTCTAGCGCTATCTCTTTGTCTGAGTGTGTGTGTGTGTGTGTGTGTGTGTGTGCGCGCGCGCGTGCGCTCACAAGCCGCTCTGTGCCACTTTATCGTTTAGATAACGGATCACCAGACCAGTAGCTAGTGAACTAGCTAACCACACTATTGCAGTTCATAGAATATAGAGTGTTTACCTACATCGCACACAGTTGTGTGTCTGCTGTTGAATGTCTCGCTCCCAAGGCGGCCAGAGGAAACGCTTTAAAGACAATCTGAAAATCTCACTGAATGCTTTTGGAATTCACCATGACACCAGGGAGACTGCAGCCAGAGACCGAAATTCGTGGCGTGCATCATTACGCAAGGGTGCAGTCACGTGTGAGGCAACCAGGACTGCAAGAGCTGTGAAGAAAAGGCAGGACAGAATAACCACTGCAGGAAATCCTCCTCCAGAAACGTCAAGCATTCTTTGTCCACATTGTCAAAGAACATTTCGAGCCAAAATAGGCCTTATCAGCCATCTTAGAACTCACGGCTCCATACTTTCAACCCCACTGGACGAAATGAATGGTCATCATCATTCTTCAAACCTATGATAGACTTATTTAAAACAAGCTTAGCATACTCTGCCACTCAGTTGTGGAACAATCTTCCACAAGAAATCAAAGACACCACCAATCATTATACATACAGTCGCAACCTGTTTGAACACTACCTCAGGACAGATTACATGCCCCCTTTAAAAAAAAAAACCCAGCAACACAGACAATAATAATGGTAAATTATCTCGAACGACAACTTGCCAAAAGAAAAAAAAAATTCCCATATGTATGGCACGTTACACCCACCTTGGGTATTCATGATGCCCATGTTAAACATTGCCTGAACGAGTCATGTATTATTGATTAATTTGCATGCGTTTTAATGCTTATTGTTCTTTTGTTGTCAAAGAATTGCTTCATCATAAGAGATGTCGAGTGAAAGAATGTATCAGAGGAAAAAGGGAAGAAGGGCAGAATGTCAGACGGGCCTGAGTGCCCAATTCTTAACCCTTGGAAAATAAAGATTTACTTACTTACTTACTTACTTACTTACTTACTTACTTACTTACTTACATACTTGATGGACAAACAACAACACAACACTGAATGTCTGGTACATTATTTATGTACACTTTGAAATTAATGTTGTATTACCAGTGCCAGGCAAGGATTTAAAAAAAAAAGCGCAACACGAATAAACGATCTAATTCAATCGTTAAGTCATTCAATCGACATTTGTCTGATCATGTCTGTCCATTGTCTCCTAGTGTCAGCAGCTACCTGCCTTTCAACATAAGTCAATGTCTCAACTTCCCGGCATGTCTGTATGGTGTAGTTTTTCGAAGGATGTCTTCCTTGTCTCTTGAATCGAATCTCGCCCTGCAGAATTTCAGTAAGAAATCTCCATGTTTCATATTGCGACCAAGCCAAGATTACCTTTTTTGTAGTTTGTTCAAAAACCGATTTTTTTTTTTCGATGGTCTTTAAGAATAGCTTATAATATATAGATTGACTTAGAATGCAGCGGCGCTTGTGTGACAGGGCCCCGGCTGAAAATAAACAAGATCTTTCTTTATTCCAACTCAGGACACCCAGTGCAGACACTAGTTAGGCTAATAAAGGAAGGCTCGACCCCTGCTTTCCATTGTGATGAAGTCTGCGAGGCCTATCTACTGTGCATATTCGGAGTCTACAAGACAATCAGCAACCAAGTCTAAATAGCTAATAGATATGTTTGTAGTGAGTATGTAGCTTACTTACTGAAATGGACCTAAATCATCACACAAAATGATGCATCCTGCCAACTCAGTCGAAGAAACAAGGTTACAATATTTAGACTCCATAGAAACACAACAGAACCCCTTGTTGAATAAACTAAAGATAGGTGACGCTGATGCATGGAACCACGGAACTGGTGAAATGGCGTCTAAACATTTGCTGTAGGACTGTCCACCATATACAGAACAGATGAAGTTATTTTAGCTTAAGCACGCTACATACGAGGACAAATGCTACAGAGATAACAACGAGATCAAGATGACCGCTGCATTCCTTACATATATTTATGGGCAGATCTGATGGCGTCAGAAGTAGTAGAAGAAGAAGAAGAAGAAGAAGAAGAAGAAGAAGAAGAAGAAGAAGAAGAAGAAGAAGAAGAAGAAGAAGAAGAAGAAGAAGAAGAAGAAGAAGAAGAAGAAGAAGAAGAAGAAGAAGAAGATGAAGATGATGATGATGATGATGATGATGATGATGATGATGATGATGATGATGATGATGATGATGATGATGATGATGATGATGATGATGATGAAATCACACGTGCCCAAACCTTCACGATGTTCACGCGTGAACAGGTAAAATCAACAGGATTTCACATTCTCACCAAACATTGAGGCAGCAGTAACAACACCAACATCAGCAAAGAACGTCATACCACTAGCTTTCTCTATCTATTCCATTGCAGTTGTTTTTTCACCTTGTTACGTGTGTATCAAGTAAACCTTCGTACGCTGGTCACGACGTCCTAAACAATCGTCAGTGAACACATATGATGAATGGAGTAACACAAGAGCACACCTGCTGTAGAATGTGTCACCAAATTTGAGTGTAGCCATGATTCAAAGCTGATTGGTAAATAAACATGTACTGATTCACAAGTATAGAAGACAACAGACACGTTTTAATATGCAGATTCGTCAAAAACGTCTTTATCTTGTCCTCTAGAAGTCTCAGTCGACATCTGTCTTTATATTTCTCATGTTATTTCAATGACCCAATATGTTCTATGCCGGCGATGTGGCATGGTAGTAATGAACGGGTTTCACAATACCTCTACACAGCAAGTCGATGGTTCGAAATCAGTCGCAGATTATTTAAATGCAGACCGCCTTGAAATGATTTCGGTGGTATGAGCTACCGTCGTTGACGAAACAATGACAAACTACTGAACGTAAACATGGCCTAGTTAAACATGAACTACCAACAATGCTGAAGTTGATTGCGACGTCCGGTAAAGGACATGCAACTATCTTTCAATGTTATCCATGGCGTGGGAAAATGTTATACTCAGCATGCGGTGAATTGCTTGGTACCGAGTGAACCAGTGATTTGATCACCTTATGAGAATGTTCTTAAACCCACCTGCTCGTCCTTGATTTGTACCTCTGAAGTTGGAGTGGGTCCGCCTGATGGCGAGGGACACTGGCAATAGCGATGGCTAACCCACACGCAAAAATCAGTATATTGCATCAGAAGTAGAAGCACGTGTGTGGAGTACGCTTGAGTTCAAAGCGTGCGAACGGGGAAAAAACACCCACCAGCTCCACGGGGCAAACCATACATAAATAATATGTTAACATCAAGAGGGACACAATTGACACCAAGGAAAAGCCAAGCAAATGACGAATTGATCGCTTCAGAGTGACGTGATTAAACGGGGACTGGCAATATCAACAACTACATGCCTTGTATATTGCACAATAGAAGACATCCCCACGTCATCAAATTTCCTGTGTAAAAAGTGATCAATGAGATCGTGTTTCCTGTGGGTGATATAGGTAGAAGAAGTATATAATTAATTCTAGCTGACGTGGTATCTTATCTGTTGCTATGTGCCTTCATTACCATAATCTTTTTGTTAAATTATATCTCCACCGCTTTCTGTTCCTCCTCTTATATCCGTGTCCTTCCTCCTCAATCTTCTACTTTAACTGTAACAACTGTTGCTGCTGCTGCTGCTGCTGCTACTACTACTGTTGCTACAGCTACAACAACAACAACAACAACAACAACAACAACAACAACTACTACAGTAGTGTAAGTGGGGCTAAAGCCAGTGCTTTTGAGGCGCAAAATGAGGCGCACATTCCTTATATAAATCAACCATTTATCGATTTTGAGGCGCAAATTGCAATCTATTTTTAGCATTTATCGATTTTGCGCCTCAAAGGGCGATAACTCCTGATATGATTATTTTAAGTGGGCGGGGTCAAGTGACTCATCAGAGGTGACGTGGTCTAGTGACTCATCATAGGTGGCGTGCGTGGTCAAGTAATTATAGGTACGACATAAAAAATACGACATGAAACATCAATAAAGAAAACAAACGATCAAAAGAAGGTATATAATAATGTTAATAAAATATATATATAGAAGGGAAAAAAAAACATAGTAAGTGACCGCTTATAGTTAAGGGTGTGTGATGACGTGGTCAAGTAATGGTCAAGAGGTGGTCAAGTGGTGGTCATGTGGTGGAGTAACCACTTAAATTAAAGGGGAAAGTACGTGTAGTGATGTGGTGGTGGTTAAAGTGTGCGATGACGTGGTCAAGCAGTGGTCAAGTGGTCAAGTAGTGGTCAAGTGACGAAATTTTAGTGGAAAGTAGTTGTAATGATATGGTGATGATCGTGAGGTGGTAAATTAGTGGTCAAGCAGTGGTCAAGCAGTGGTCAAGTGAGGAAAATTTTAGTGGAAAGTAGTTGTAATGATATGGTGATGATTAAAGGGTGGTAAATTAGTGGTCAAGCAGTGGTCAAGCAGTGGTCAAGTGGTGGTCAAGTGAGGAAAATTTTAGTGGAAAGTAGTTGTAATGATATGGTGATGATTAAAGGGTGGTAAATTAGTGGTCAAGCAGTGGTCAAGCAGTGGTCAAGTGGTGGTCAAGTGAGGAAAATTTTAGTGGAAAGTAGTTGTAATGATATGGTGATGATCATGAGGTGGTCAAGCAGTGGTCAAGAGGTGGTCAAGCGGTGGTCAACTGGTCAAGTGACCACTTAAATTGTAGAGGAAGTTACGTGTAGTGACATGGTGGTGTTTAAAACGATCGCTGACGTGGTCAAGTGGTGGTCAAGTAGTGGTCAAGCAGTGGTCACATGGTCAAGTGACCACTTAAATTATAGAGGAGAGTGCGTCTTGTGATGTGGTGATGATCAAGAGGTGGTCAAGTAGTGGTCAAGTAGTGGTCAAGGGGTGGTCAAGGGGTGGTCGAGTGACCACTTAAATTATCGGGGAAAGTATGTGTAGTGAAACGGTAGTGGATAAAGTGGTAGATGACGTGTTCAAATACTGGTCAAGCAATGGTCAAGTACTGGTCAAGTGTCGAGTGACCACTTAAATTGTCAGGGAAAGTACGTGTAGTGAAACGACGGTGGTTAAAGTGAGCGATGACGTAAGAGGTAGTCAAGTGGTTTAGGCACAACATAAAACAATAACAACAAAAATAATAATATACAAACTGGTAACATTTCACATGGCTTTTATTGGTAGACAACATCTATTCGGTTACAATTTCTAAAGCTTGCTCCATGTACCACCCAAATGATCAGAGGGCATTGGTTATGGTTTCTAAACAATATCAGACAGGGAACTCTGCCAACTTGTAAATATAAAACGTGATACTGGGTATTGATTCAACACAGAATTTTGTATCTGGCCTAACTATACCAGCTGAATTTAACAAATCTACAGCATTCACTTTTGCCACAAACGCCTCGAAATCAGACCTATTGGAGACTAAAAAGGGTGTAGGGAACAATGACGAATTATTCGGACATGCATGGTAGAAGCGTAGGGCTTGTGTCTCTCGATGCCTCAATATTGTATGCAGGCTGACGACAATTTTAAAATGAGAGGTCCGGGCGTTGAAGATCGGGAATAAACGGGAACCCCAGTCAATGGTGGCATGAGAATCCGGTTGGTTAAAAAAAGTCCATTCAGACAAATAACGACCACACCGTCTGTGTGATCTAAGCGTGTTCCAATTTTCAATATAAATGTTTTTAACATCCATGGGTAAAACCCGCAGCGAAAGACATTCACTAGCTGATGATGATGAGGCTGATGCAGATGCTGATTGTGCGTCACGCGGTAAGGCACTAGAGGTTGACTGTTGTTGAGTCGATTTCATGTGTGATGATATTTCCTCATTTGCGGTCAGTAAGGTAATAGATGATGCTGTTTGAGTGCCTGTAACTATCGGCAACGGACTACCTACTGACTCGTTATTGTTAACCGCCGAAAAGCTAGCTGACGGTATCTGAGTGTTTGTAAAATACGACACTCCATCATTTGATACTTGTTGGTTAGTTGACTTCCGACGTTTACCAGTAGGTTGTTCGTCTGTGGTCGGTTCTCTTCTTCTCTTGCGAGTTGCATCTTGGTCATTGTTAGTTGTTGTTGTTTCATGATCGGTCTTCATATGTCTCCGTAAATTATCGTATCTCTTGTAAATACGATCACAATAAGCACAATTAAAAACATCCCCATAATGAGAAGTCGCAATATGTCGACGTAGATCAGCAGGACGTGTGAAGTTTTTATTACAGAGAGTACATGTATTCTTCTGCATAGCTAACATTCTCGATACAACAAATAGTTTGTAAAATGACCGAAGTATTTGTTTTTCCGTTATCCAGTCATATAACTAAGAACCAACTTGTAAGACGAGAATATTATTCGACTATCTTACTCGTAGACATGAGCCGTTGTGTTGACTCTGTTGTAGACAATAATATTTCAACAGATGAAGCATACACTGTCTTTGTGAATATAGCAGATGAAATATTTTCAGATGAAGGCAGCAATTCCGGTCGGGTAATAATTTTAATGTCTTTGGTTATACATTTGAATAAGAAGCTAGTCAATTCCTTGTACAATAGTGCTGTGTATGTTGAACACATCGAAAGAGTACTCGCACATACAGGTGGATATATATATATATTTTAGCAGACACGATTGTTAACTTCCGATGAATTAGAAAAGCTGTTGAAATTATTTTGAATCAACTTCAAAACACACCCTTCCTCGTTTATTGTGAGCACTCAAATGACTACGCATTCGTTTTCTCACCAACTTGTCTGTGCTGTGCGTGAGTGGGAGTTGTATATACGAAAATAGTAGTTGAGGGTGCTAGTTTTCTAACACAAAATCTGATTGGTGGGTTTGTATTCAACCAATGGGCGAGTGAGTTACAAAAGAGTTTGGGTGTTGTTTGTTCCACACAAGTGGCGTAGAAATTCTGTACTATGCCAGTATAACGTGTCCTATGTATTACTGTAAGTTGTGGTATCTTGTGTACTATGTAGTTCAAAACTAGTTTGTGTTGTATGCTGTGTAATGTGTTGTTGAAATACTATATGTCTTTTGTAGCTTTAAGAGATGATAACGTCATAATCTCCACTCTATCATGGTCGCTAAGTTATTGATAGTGTCTTCAGTGCCGCGAAAAAGACTCATTGTGAGATATCGATAACTCCCTTCTCCAGGCGGAGTCCATCAATGGTGCATGACCATTATGGCCAAGCAACGACACGGCAATGACAAGGCAAAATGGCGTCGAATATAGCCTAACGTACACAACTTATGAGGTCATCGACTGTCCGTTCCATCACGCTCGACAAATACGTGGTCACTAAGTCCTCAAATTACTCACTCAAATAAACATATAGGATAATAAGGCACCGGCCCAAACAATGAAAACTGACAAAAACAATTTTTAAAAAATGACATAATCGTTAAAATGTAACACACACAAAGACAGATACAACAGTGACTAAAAAAATAATAAAAATAACACACACACACACACACACACACACACACACACACACACACACACACACACACACACACACACACACACAATGAAAACTGAAACAACCAATGAAAAATCGCTGACACGAACACTAGAAGCTGACACAAACACTAAATAAGGTACCTAAAGAAAAGCTAAACTTTGTTAACCAAAATGTGAAAGTAGGAAAATGTGATACCCAAATGTAAAACAAATAGCAAGAGAGGAATAGCTCGGCCCAACTTATAAAAATTAGGACAATATGTCAACCAAATGGGAAAAAGTTAGACCAAATACAAAAATATCTAACTCAAACTAATGAAAAGTAGGGAAACTTTGTTAACCAAAGGAAGGGAAAAACCTAGGTCAAGTAGGAAAATCTGTTACCCAAACATGAAAAATGTCGGGCAAATACAGAAATAGTTCGTCCACACGTATGTAAACTAGGAAAATTTGTTACTCAAACACGATAAAATATTGCCCAAGTAGGGAAATTTGAGAACCAAATGTGAAAAAATATAATCCAAAGAGAGGAATATCTCGTTCCAACTTATAAAAAGAAGGAAAATTCTCAACCAAATGAGAAAAAGTTAGACCAAGTATAGTAACAACCCAACCAAACTTATGAAAAGTAGGAAACTTTGTTAGCCAAAGCGAAAAAAAAAAAAAAACCTAGGTCAAGTAGGAAAATCTGTTAGCCAAATGTGAAAAAATGTCACCCAAATACAGAAATACCTCGTCCACACTTATTAAAATTAGGAAAATTTGTTAGCCAAATAGTAAAAATATTGCCCAAGTAGGAAAACTTGATAGCCAATTCTGAAAAATATCACCCAAAAAGAGGAATATCTCGGCCAGAATTATAAAAAGTAGGAGAACTATTTGCCAAATGGGAAAAAGTTAGGCCAAAGACAGAAATATCTCAACCAAATATATAAAAAATAGGAAAATTGATAACCAAACGGAAATATATTGACCAACTAGGGAAATGTGTTACTCAAAGAGGAAAAATAATGACCAAGTAACGAAATACATCGATCAAACTTATGAAAACTAGGAAACTTTGTTAGCCAAATGGAAGAAACCTTGGTCAAGTAGGAAAATCTGTTAGCCAAATGTGAAAAATGTCGGCCAAATGCCGAAATAGTTCGGCCACACATATGCAAACAAGGAAAGGTTGTTAGCCAGATAGGAAAAGTATTAACCAAGTAAGAAAATGTGATAGCCAAAGGTGAAAAAATATCAGACAAAGAGAGAAATATCTCATCCAAACTTATAAAAAGAAGGAAAATTCTCAACCAAATGAGAAAAAGTTAGACCAAGTAACGAAATACATCGCTCAAACTTATGAAAACTAGGAAACTTTGTTAGCCAAACGAAAAAAAAAAAAAAAAAACCTTGTTCAAGTAGGAAAATCTGTTAGACAAATGTGAAAAATGTCGGACAAATGCAGAAATAGTTCGGTCACACATATGCAAACTAGGAAAAGTTGTTAGCCAGATAGGAAAAGTATTGGCCAAGTAGGAAAATTTGAAAGCCAAATATGAAAAAATATCACCCAAAGAGAGAAATATCTCGTCCAGACTTATAAAAAGTTTGAAAATTTGTCAACCAAATGGGGTAAAGTTAGACCAAATACAGAAACATCTTAACCACATTTATAAAAAACGAGGGGAAAATGTCGACCAAATACAGAAATAACTCAACCCAATTTATAAATATGGCAACCAAACTTATGAAACGTAGGAAAATGTGTTAATCAAAAGGGGAAAATATGGTACACGTAACGAAATATCTCATCCAAACTTATAAAAAGTAGGAAAATATGTCAACCAAATGCGAACAATGTCGGCCAAATACAGAAATTTCTCAACCAAACTCATGAAAAGTAGGAACAACTTGTTACCCAAATAGGAAAAATATTGGTCAAGTAAAGAAATAGCGTGGTCAAACCTATAAAAACATACCAACATTTGTTAACACAACTTGGCCACTTGTTCTTACAAACTTGCTCGCTGGCTTCAAACAATCTGTCCTCTTGCTATTACAATCGGTCGACCTATCCTATCAACTCACACACTTACCATAACAACTGTCCCTTTTCCCCAACAACGTGTCCACCGACTCTCTCATATTATCGTATCACCCTATCAACTTACCCACTGACTCTAACAACTTCCCCACAGGGGCTCACAAAATTTCCACTTGTTATTACAAATTGTCGACAGTCTCGCCCAAATTACCACTTACTCTTACAAACTGTCCCAACTGCGCGCACAAAGGTGTCCACTTGTGATTTCACGGCCTCCTCATCACATAGATAAGTAGCCCTTATAAAATACAAATGTATCCCGCAAGTCATACAGAAGTGTCCCCCATATTGTCATAAAAAAATATTTGTGTGTGTAGGTAAGTTCATGTCTTTGGCAGTTCATATTTTGTAAATTCATTTCTTCAGCATAAGATTTGTGTAAGTTCACGCCCTCAGCATAAATTTTGTTGTGTAAGTTCATGTCTTCGACAGTTCATGTTTTGCTAAGGCCTAGTTTTAGTGAAAAGGCAGAAGTCTATTGGCTAGAATTTCAACCTGAGTGGTCAATTACTAACACTGCCTGTGGACAGCTATTCTTACCCATGCGCTAAAGTTGAGAAAATGAACTTCCGTTGAATGGAAGCTACCGCAGACTTGACTTATTAAACCCCTCTGGAAGAAGTAGCGGCAGCTTAACCAGGAAAAGATCGAATTAGTTATCCCTCTTAGTCTGGGAATTATGAAAATATATGCTCACACAAGCGATATTACTCATGACGTCATATAAACAAAAATATAAAGGAGCCACAATTGCTATCCTTTATATTTTTGTTTATATGACGTCATGAGTAATATCGCTTGTGTGAGCATATATTTTCATAATTCCCAGACTAAGAGGGATAACTAATTCGATCTTTTCCTGGTTAAGCTGCCGCTACTTCTTCCAGAGGGGTTTAATAAGTCAAGTCTGCGGTAGCTTCCATTCAACGGAAGTTCATTTTCTCAACTTTAGCGCATGGGTAAGAATAGCTGTCCACAGGCAGTGTTAGTAATTGACCACTCAGGTTGAAATTCTAGCCAATAGACTTCTGCCTTTTCACTAAAACTAGGCCTTAGCAAAACATGAACTGTCGAAGACATGAACTTACACAACAAAATTTATGCTGAGGGCGTGAACTTACACAAATCTTATGCTGAAGAAATGAATTTACAAAATATGAACTGCCAAAGACATGAACTTACCTACACACACAAATATTTTTTTATGACAATATGGGGGACACTTCTGTATGACTTGCGGGATACATTTGTATTTTATAAGGGCTACTTATCTATGTGATGAGGAGGCCGTGAAATCACAAGTGGACACCTTTGTGCGCGCAGTTGGGACAGTTTGTAAGAGTAAGTGGTAATTTGGGTGAGACTGTCGACAATTTGTAATAACAAGTGGAAATTTTGTGAGCCCCTGTGGGGAAGTTGTTAGAGTCAGTGGGTAAGTTGATAGGGCGATACGATAATATGAGAGAGTCGGTGGACACGTTGTTGGGGAAAAGGGACAGTTGTTATGGTAAGTGTGTGAGTTGATAGGATAGGTCGACCGATTGTAATAGCAAGAGGACAGATTGTTTGAACCAGCGAGCAAGTTTGTAAGAACAAGTGGCCAAGTTGTGTTAACAAATGTTGGTATGTTTTTATAGGTTTGACCACGCTATTTCTTTACTTGACCAATATTTTTCCTATTTGGGTAACAAGTTGTTCCTACTTTTCATGAGTTTGGTTGAGAAATTTCTGTATTTGGCCGACATTGTTCGCATTTGGTTGACATATTTTCCTACTTTTTATAAGTTTGGATGAGATATTTCGTTACGTGTACCATATTTTTTCCCTTTTGATTAACACATTTTCCTACGTTTCATAAGTTTGGTTGCCATATTTATAAATTGGGTTGAGTTATTTCTGTATTTGGTCGACATTTTCCCCTCGTTTTTTATAAATGTGGTTAAGATGTTTCTGTATTTGGTCTAACTTTACCCCATTTGGTTGACAAATTTTCAAACTTTTTATAAGTCTGGACGAGATATTTCTCTCTTTGGGTGATATTTTTTCATATTTGGCTTTCAAATTTTCCTACTTGGCCAATACTTTTCCTATCTGGCTAACAACTTTTCCTAGTTTGCATATGTGTGACCGAACTATTTCTGCATTTGTCCGACATTTTTCACATTTGTCTAACAGATTTTCCTACTTGAACAAGGTTTTTTTTTTTTTTTTTTTTTCGTTTGGCTAACAAAGTTTCCTAGTTTTCATAAGTTTGAGCGATGTATTTCGTTACTTGGTCTAACTTTTTCTCATTTGGTTGAGAATTTTCCTTCTTTTTATAAGTTTGGATGAGATATTTCTCTCTTTGTCTGATATTTTTTCACCTTTGGCTATCACATTTTCTTACTTGGTTAATACTTTTCCTATCTGGCTAACAACCTTTCCTTGTTTGCATATGTGTGGCCGAACTATTTCGGCATTTGGCCGACATTTTTCACATTTGGCTAACAGATTTTTCCTACTTGACCAAGGTTTCTTCCATTTGGCTAACAAAGTTTCCTAGTTTTCATAAGTTTGATCGATGTATTTCGTTACTTGGTCATTATTTTTCCTCTTTGAGTAACACATTTCCCTAGTTGGTCAATATATTTCCGTTTGGTTATCAATTTTCCTATTTTTTATATATTTGGTTGAGATATTTCTGTCTTTGGCCTAACTTTTTCCCATTTGGCAAATAGTTCTCCTACTTTTTATAATTCTGGCCGAGATATTCCTCTTTTTTGGGTGATATTTTTCAGAATTGGCTATCAAGTTTTCCTACTTGGGCAATATTTTTACTATTTGGCTAACAAATTTTCCTAATTTTAATAAGTGTGGACGAGGTATTTCTGTATTTGGGTGACATTTTTTCACATTTGGCTAACAGATTTTCCTACTTGACCTAGGTTTTTTTTTTTTTTCGCTTTGGCTAACAAAGTTTCCTACTTTTCATAAGTTTGGTTGGGTTGTTACTATACTTGGTCTAACTTTTTCTCATTTGGTTGAGAATTTTCCTTCTTTTTATAAGTTGGAACGAGATATTCCTCTCTTTGGATTATATTTTTTCACATTTGGTTCTCAAATTTCCCTACTTGGGCAATATTTTATCGTGTTTGAGTAACAAATTTTCCTAGTTTACATACGTGTGGACGAACTATTTCTGTATTTGCCCGACATTTTTCATGTTTGGGTAACAGATTTTCCTACTTGACCTAGGTTTTTCCCTTCCTTTGGTTAACAAAGTTTCCCTACTTTTCATTAGTTTGAGTTAGATATTTTTTGTATATGGTCTAACTTTTTCCCATTTGGTTGACATATTGTCCTAATTTTTATAAGTTGGGCCGAGCTATTCCTCTCTTGCTATTTGTTTTACATTTGGGTATCACATTTTCCTACTTTCACATTTTGGTTAACAAAGTTTAGCTTTTCTTTAGGTACCTTATTTAGTGTTTGTGTCAGCTTCTAGTGTTCGTGTCAGCGATTTTTCATTGGTTGTTTCAGTTTTCATTGTGTGTGTGTGTGTGTGGTGTGTGTGTGTGTGTGTGTGTGTGTGTGTGTGTGTGTGTGTGTGTGTGTGTGTGTGTGTGTGTGTGTGTATTTTTATTATTTTTTTTAGTCACTGTTGTATCTGTCTTTGTGTGTGTTACATTTTAACGATTATGTCATTTTTTTAAAATTGTTTTTGTCAGTTTTCATTGTTTGGGCCGGTGCCTTATTATCCTATATGTTTATTTGAGTGAGTAATTTGAGGACTTAGTGACCACGTATTTGTCGAGCGTGATGGAACGGACAGTCGATGACCTCATAAGTTGTGTACGTTAGGCTATATTCGACGCATTTTGCCTTGTCATTGCCGTGTCGTTGCTTGGCCATAATGGTCATGCACCATTGATGGACTCCGCCTGGAGAAGGGAGTTATCGATATCTCACAATGAGTCTTTTTCGCGGCACTGAAGACACTATCAATAACTTAGCGACCATGATAGAGTGGAGATTATGACGTTATCATCTCTTAAAGCTACAAAAGACATATAGTATTTCAACAACACATTACACAGCATACAACACAAACTAGTTTTGAACTACATAGTACACAAGATACCACAACTTACAGTAATACATAGGACACGTTATACTGGCATAGTACAGAATTTCTACGCCACTTGTGTGGAACAAACAACACCCAAACTCTTTTGTAACTCACTCGCCCATTGGTTGAATACAAACCCACCAATCAGATTTTGTGTTAGAAAACTAGCACCCTCAACTACTATTTTCGTATATACAACTCCCACTCACGCACAGCACAGACAAGTTGGTGAGAAAACGAATGCGTAGTCATTTGAGTGCTCACAATAAACGAGGAAGGGTGTGTTTTGAAGTTGATTCAAAATAATTTTCAACAGCTTTTCTAATTCATCGGAAGTTAACAATCGTGTCTGCTAAAATATATATATATATATCCACCTGTATGTGCGAGTACTCTTCGATGTGTTCGACATACACAGCACTATTGTACAAGAATTGACTAGCTTCTTATTCAAATGTATAACCAAAGACATTAAAATTATTACCCGACCGGAATTGCTGCCTCATCTGAAAATATTTCATCTGCTATATTCACAAAGACAGTGTATGCTTCATCTGTTGAAATATTATTGTCTACAACAGAGTTAACACAACGGCTCATGTCTACGAGTAAGATAGTCGAATAATATTCTCGTCTTACAAGTTGGTTCTTAGTTATATGACTGGATAACGGAAAAACAAATACTTCGGTCATTTTACAAACTATTTGTTGTATCGAGAATGTTAGCTATGCAGAAGAATACATGTACTCTCTGTAATAAAAACTTCACACGTCCTGCTGATCTACGTCGACATATTGCGACTTCTCATTATGGGGATGTTTTTAATTGTGCTTATTGTGATCGTATTTACAAGAGATACGATAATTTACGGAGACATATGAAGACCGATCATGAAACAACAACAACTAACAATGACAAGATGCAACTCGCAAGAGAAGAAGAGAACCGACCACAGACGAACAACCTACTGGTAAACGTCGGAAGTCAACTAACCAACAAGTATCAAATGATGGAGTGTCGTATTTTACAAACACTCAGATACCGTCAGCTAGCTTTTCGGCGGTTAACAATAACGAGTCAGTAGGTAGTCCGTGCCGATAGTTACAGGCACTCAAACAGCATCATCTATTACCTTACTGACCGCAAATGAGGAAATATCATCACACATGAAATCGACTCAACAACAGTCAACCTCTAGTGCCTTACCGCGTGACGCACAATCAGCATCTGCATCAGCCTCATCATCATCAGCTAGTGAATGTCTTTCGCTGCGGGTTTTACCATGGATGTTAAAAACATTTATATTGAAAATTGGAACACGCTTAGATCACACAGACGGTGTGGTCGTTATTTGTCTGAATGGACTTTTTTTTTAACCAACCGGATTCTCATGCCACCATTGACTGGGGTTCCCGTTTATTCCCGATCTTCAACGCCCGGACCTCTCATTTTAAAATTGTCGTCAGCCTGCATACAATATTGAGGCATCGAGAGACACAAGCCCTACGCTTCTACCATGCATGTCCGAATAATTCGTCATTGTTCCCTACACCCTTTTTAGACTCCAATAGGTCTGATTTCGAGGCGTTTGTGGCAAAAGTGAATGCTGTAGATTTGTTAAATTCAGCTGGTATAGTTAGGCCAGATACAAAATTCTGTGTTGAATCAATACCCAGTATCACGTTTTATATTTACAAGTTGGCAGAGTTTCCCTGTCTGATATTGTTTAGAAACCATAACCAATGCCCTCTGATCATTTGGGTGGTACATGGAGCAAGCTTTAGAAATTGTAACCGACTAGATGTTGTCTACCAATAAAAGCCATGTGAAATGTTACCAGTTTGTATATTATTATTTTTGTTGTTATTGTTTTATGTTGTGCCTAAACCACTTGACTACCTCTTACGTCATCGCTCACTTTAACCACTGTCGTTTCACTGCACGTACTTTCCCTGACAATTTAAGTGGTCACTCGACACTTGACCAGTACTTGACCATTGTTTGACCAGTATTTGAACACGTCATCTACAACTTTATCCACAACCGTTTCACTACACATACTTTCCCCGATAATTTAAGTGGTCACTCGACCAACACCCTTGAACCACTTGACCACCCCTTGACCACTACTTGACCACCTTCTTGATCATCACCACATCACAAGACGCACTCTCCTCTATAAATTTAAGTGGTCACTTGACCATGTGACCACTGCTTGCCCACTACTTGACCACCACTTGACCACGTCAGCGCTCGTTTTTAAACACCACCATGTCACTACACGTAACTTCCTCTACAATTTAAGCCTGCGTCACTTGACCAGTTGACCACCGCTTGACCACCGCTTGACCACCTCTTGACCACTGCCTTGACCACCTCATGATCATCACCATATCATTACAACTACTTTCCACTAAATTTTCCTCACTTGACCACCACTTGACCACTGCTTGACCACTGCTTGACCACTAATTTACCACCCTTTAATCATCACCATATCATTACAACTACTTTCCACTAAAATTTCCCTCACTTGACCACCACTTGACCACTGCTTGACCACTGCTTGGACCACTAATTTACCACCCTTGAATCATCACCATATCATTACAACTACTTTCCACTAAAATTTTCTTCACTCTTGACCACTGCTTGACCACTAATTTACCACCTCACGATCATCACCATATCATACAACTACTTTCCACTAAAATTTCGTCACTTGACCACCACTTGACCACTACTTGACCACTTGACACTGCTTGACCTCGTCATCGCACACTTTAACCACCACCACATCACTACACGTACTTTCCCCTTTAATTTAAGTGGTTACTCCACCACATGATCACCACTTGACCACCTCTTGACCATTACTTGACCACGTCATCACACACCTTAACTATAAGCGGTCACTTACTATGTTTTTTTTCCCTTCTATATATATATATTTTTATTAACATTATTATATACCTTCTTTTGATCGTTTGTTTTCTTTATTGATGTTTCATGTCGTATTGTTTATGTCGTACCTATAATTACTTGACCACGCACGCCACCTATGATGAGTCACTAGACCACGTCACCTCTGATGAGTCACTTGACCCCGCCCACTTAAAATAATCATATCAGGAGTTATCGCCCTTTGAGGCGCAAAATCGATAAATGCTAAAAATAGATTGCAATTTGCGCCTCAAAATCGATAAATGGTTGATTTATATAAGGAATGTGCGCCTCAAAAATTCGCGTGATGGAGCCCCACTTACACTACTGCCACACATATTGTCACACATGCCATATATTTATATTGACACAAACACAGTTTTTACAGTCGTCTAGTTCTCATGCATAAACAAGTAAATATACACGGTAAATTTAAACACTCAGAGCAACACATATCGTCATACATGCCATATATATATATTGACATAAAACCAGTTATAATAGACAATTAGTTATCTTGCATACACACAAACAACTGCCACACAGACGAGCGGATGAATATACAGTAAGCTGATTGACATGTACATTAACAAACCGAGAGACAGACAGTCGGACATCAAGAATAGATAGTCAGATAGTGTTATAGATAAATAGATAGACAGATGGACTTATCGACCCACCAAGCGACTAATCAACCCGCCGACTCATCCACCAGACAACAAGAATAGATATGTAAATAGCGTTATCAATAAATAGATGGACAAACCAACTTATCGACCCATTAACAGACTGACCAAACCCAGTGGTACTAGTGATCTCAGGTCGCGGTAACGTAGTGGGTAGACATCCCCTTCCAGCCAGGTGGTCGTGGTAACGTTGCGAGTAGAAATCCCCCTGCCTGCCCGGTAGTCGTGATAACGTAGTGATTAGACATCCCACTGTCAGCCTGGTGGCCGTGGTAACCGAGTGGGTAGACATCTCCATGCTAGCACGGTGGTCGTGGTAACCAGTGGTAGACATCTCCATGCCAGCACGGTGGTCGTGGTAACCCAGTGGTAGACATCTCCATGCCAGCACGGTGGTCGTGGTAACGTAATGAGTAGACATCCCCCTGCCAGCCTGGTGGATCTTGAAACGTAGTGAGTAGACATCCCCCTGCCAGCCTGGTGGATCTTGAAACTTAGTGAGTAGACATCCCCCTGCCAGCCAAGTGGATCTTGAAACGTAGCGAGTAGACATACCCCTGCCAGCCCGGTGGATCTTGAAACGTAATGAGCAGACATCCCCCTGCCAGCCCTGTGGTCGTGGTAATGTAGTGGGTAGACATCCCCCTGACAGCCCAGTAGTCGTGGTAATGTAGTAGGTAGACATCCCCTGACAGCCCAGTAGTCGTGGTAATGTAGTAGGTAGACATCCCCCTGATAGCCCAGTGGTCGATTTAACATAGTGGGTACACATCCCTCTACCAGCCCGTTTGTCGTGGTAACGTAGTGGGTAAACATCCCCTGCCAGCCCGGTGGGAATGGTAAAGTAGTAGGTAGACATCCCCCTGACAGCCCAGTAGTCGTGGTAATGTAGTGGGTAGACATCCCCCTGACAGCCCGGTGGTCGATTTAACATAGTGGGTACACATCCCTCTACCAGCCCGTTTGTCGTGGTAACGTAGTGGGTAAACATCCCCTGCCAGCCCGGTGGGAATGGTAAAGTAGTAGGTAGACATCCCCCTGACAGCCCAGTAGTCGTGGTAATGTAGTAGGTAGACATCCCCCTGACAGCCCGGTGGTCGATTTAACATAGTGGGTACACATCCCTCTACCAGCCCGTTTGTCGTGGTAACGTAGTGGGTAAACATCCCCTGCCAGCCCGGTGGGAATGGTAAAGTAGTAGGTAGACATCCCCCTACCAGACCGGTTGTCGTGGTAGCGTAGTGGGTAAACATCCTCCTACCAACACGGTGGTCGAGGTAATGTGGTGGGTAGACATCCCCTGCTAGCCCGGTGGGAATGGTAAAGTAGTAGGTAGACATCCCCCTACCAGACCGGTTGTCGTGGTAACGTAGTGGGTAAACTGCCTGCCAGCCCGATGCTCGAGTATCGGTCCTTTTCAAAGCCAACTTGTGCGGCAACAGTTATTGTTCATACAATAGTTATCTTCTTCTTTATTTATCGATGTTTGGTGTGTGGGTTTATGACGCTATATACATGTCAGCTGGACCAGCTTACAAAGCTTAAATAAAGAACAGTCCTATCGATGTTTGATATGTGAGTTTTTGACGCCATATGCGTGTCAGCGGGGACAGCTTACACAGCTTATATAAAGAACAGTCCTATCGATGTTTGATATGTGAGTTTATGACGCCATATGCATGTCAGCAGGGCCAGCTTTCAAAGCTTATATAAGGAAACATCCTATCGATGATTGATGTGTGGGTTTATGACGCCATATGCATGTCAGCGGGGACAGCTTTCAAAGCTTATATAAAGAACAGTCCTATCGATGTGTAGCTGAGGGGAAATAGACAAGCGGAAGGACTGATGCTTCCTTTGCTACGCTGCTAAGAGGTAGAGAGTAACTCTGACTTCGTTACGGCCAAAGAAGAGAAGTAAAAGATAGAGAACCTCACACCGCCCTCAACTGACAAAAAAGATATAGTAATTAGATAAGAATATACAAGATCTTGGACAGGGGCCTCAACTCTGGACAATTTATGTCATATTTGATACCCAGACAGTGGAATAATGTGTTAGATTGTGGTAGAAATAGTGGTTTTAAAAACTAAAAACTGACTGAACAAACAAATCAAGAACAGTAGAAAAAGCTCTTTTATTTACCAACTACTACATCCATTGTGACAATATGTGCTCAAACACATTGAATAATACATTCAACAACAGATGTTCAATAACAGATACAACAGAAAACTGCATATATCAAACATCAACCAAGGGTAATCCCTATCCAGTCATCAGAACGTAAGACAACAGGGTACACCAAGTACCACAACACAGGTGTTCCAAACAGTAGCTGAGTAGAATGACACAATAAAGAACTAGGCAACACTGCACAGACAATAAGGCACTACAAAAACATAAGTTACACAACATAAATCCTAAGACGCGACATAAACAAAAGAGTTGTGACACAATTTACTACCCCACCATGAACCCAGGCATGCTGACACTAACTAGTCAGCCACTCCTGTAACAATAGAAAACACAATCTATGATTATCATTGTAAAGAAATCATATTAAACACAATGCTATTAGGCAAAGACAAGTCAAACATCTCAACATGATGACCCAACAAGACAACACCAACACCGAGTCTTTCTACGTAAGACAGACAACACTCTTGTACTTGTGACGAATAGACGCAACAAGATACAACATCTTGACACTTATTGATTAGATTCACTTACACCAGATATCACAAGCAAATGCAACATCTCAACACTGATTCAGTTAACATGTATCAGACATTGCAAGCAAACAACATCTCAACACTGATTTGGCTAACATACATCAGATATTGCAAGCAAACACAACATCTCAACACTGATTTGCTAACTTACCTCAGACATTGCAAGCAAACAACATCTCAACACTGATTTTGTTAACACACATCAGAATGCTATATTTGCGCTGGTAAATCAGGCTACCATTCCTACATACCAAAAGTGGCTACATTTCTAATTGGTAAATGCAACAATCAAGGTCGTATCATCAAATCACCCACTCTATTGTCTTCTCCAGTTGTGCTGCCGCTGTAATGGGATCACTTGATATTGCTAGGATGGAACACCGTCTATTACAACAATCTCAGCCTGCTCCACCTTCCCATACAGACCAGCATTCACTTACAGAATGCGTCAGCAGATTCAATGTAACTAACTCACACAGATCCTACACACACCAGCAAGTGGAAGATTGGATCTCATTTGCCCAGCTGTAAACACATAGCTATGAAAAGCAAGGGGACATACATGAACTTATATCTCTAATCCAGCAGACCAGTATAGTGCATTTGCATCTCCATCTTCTGCAGCTAAATTATCCTCAAATTATGTGAATGCTATATGACATGGGACAAACTACTCCTGCAATGTCCATAGTTTGCATGAGAATACAGCACTAATATGACACCATACAAGTTACAGCATTTGATTAGCATTACAAACTAACAACCAACAAGCAATAACATGTTAAACTATGAAAAGCAATTGACACATATACAAAGTGGAATCACCATATTTGGAGAATGTGAAAATGCAACACTTGCACATAGGAGAATCACAACACTCACAGAAAGTTAAATATAAACATGTGCTACCACGAAAATCAATTTAGGGACTCTCTGAGACCACTAAGACATTTCAAAAATAGTATCAAGTGAAAGTACATGAATAGTGGTAAGAGTGCATCATTCATATGAGACAGGATCAAAGCACAACAATGCCCATGGTTAGATACAGAATATCAGTACTATTACAACAACCAGTGTATATTATATTATGTCATTTGTCAGAGCCTATTACACACTAATAACCAACAAGTGTTGCTTAAGGCCAAACACAATCAGTGTGATATACTTTGTTACTAGACAACAGATGTGCAGTTTCTCCATTCTTCCCATGGTACAACAAGCACCATGTTTTACTGTACATAAAACTTCAGCCATATGATTCCAGTCCCAGTCTGATACACCGGTGAAAACATTACATATGTGATACCAGACTTCAATACTAATTGATAAACTCCTCTACTAATACTCTGTCGTAGTACAGTCGCTTGACAGCCCTCATCGACATAGCAAAGTGGTGGCACCAGTTTATGTAGCGGAGTGCTGTATCAGAGCTCAGCGCAAAAGGTAATGCTGCTTAGTTAGTAAAACTGAGATTCCCAGCTAGTTATCGTGAGCTACAGTTCTCAAGCCAAGCGTTTCCATGGTCACAAACGCATATCGGTTTCAGTGATCTGTCGCCCAGAAATCCCGTGCACAACAATAACAAACGTGTGACATATTTATTCAGCGTGATCACCAGGATGGATTAGTAAACCTATAAACACTTCTTCTTCTCCTTCTTTCGTTCGCCTGAAATATGCCTATAACTGCAATGTTGTCTCTTGTATGAATCCAACAGTCATTTTTAGTTCATTCAGCGGTCCATAGAGTTTATCCTCCATTGTTGTCTCTCTAGGCCAGAAGGTTCGCCTGGATATGTTGTAGTTATATGATATTATATTGATATTATATGTTGAATTTATACTTAATCAGAGACACACGGCTTTCATCCCAGAGTACCGCCTAGAAAGAAGTGTGGTGCACACGTGCCCTCGTATCGTCCTGACGTTCTGACATACTCGGCCATAGCTCTAGAGAAGCCCCTGGAGGAGCTGACGTTCTGACATACTCGGCCATGGCTCTAGAGAAGCCCCTGGAGGAGCTGACGTTCTGACATACTCGGCCATGGCTCTAGAGAAGCCCCTGGAGGAGCTGACGTTCTGACATACTCGGCCATGGCTCTAGAGAAGCCCCTGGAGGAGCTGACGTTCTGACATACTCGGCCATGGCTCTAGAGAAGCCCCTGGAGGAGCTGACGTTCTGACATACTCGGCCATGGCTCTAGAGAAGCCCCTGGAGGAGCTGACGTTCTGACATACTCGGCCATGGCTCTAGAGAAGCCCCTGGAGGAGCTGACGTTCTGACATACTCGGCCATGGCTCTAGAGAAGCCCCTGGAGGAGCTGACGTTCTGACATACTCGGCCATGGCTCTAGAGAAGCCCCTGGAGGAGCTGACGTTCTGACATACTCGGCCATGGCTCTAGAGAAGCCCCTGGAGGAGCTGACGTTCTGACATACTCGGCCATGGCTCTAGAGAAGCCCCTGGAGGAGCTGACGTTCTGACATACTCGGCCATGGCTCTAGAGAAGCCCCTGGAGGAGCTGACGTTCTGACATACTCGGCCATGGCTCTAGAGAAGCCCCTGGAGGAGCTGACGTTCTGACATACTCGGCCATGGCTCTAGAGAAGCCCCTGGAGGAGCTGACGTTCTGACATACTCGGCCATGGCTCTAGAGAAGCCCCTGGAGGAGCTGACGTTCTGACATACTCGGCCATGGCTCTAGAGAAGCCCCTGGAGGAGCTGACGTTCTGACATACTCGGCCATGGCTCTAGAGAAGCCCCTGGAGGAGCTGACGTTCTGACATACTCGGCCATGGCTCTAGAGAAGCCCCTGGAGGAGCTGACGTTCTGACATACTCGGCTATGGCTCTAGAGAAGCCCCTGGAGGAGCTGACGTTCTGACATACTCGGCCATGGCTCCAGAGAAGCCCCTGGAGGAGCTGACGTTCTGACATACTCGGCCAAACCTCTAGAGAAGCCCCTGGAGGAGCTGACGTTCTGACATACTCGGCCATGGCTCTAGAGAAGCCCCTGGAGGAGCTGACGTTCTGACATACTCGGCCATGGCTCTAGAGAAGCCCCTGGAGGAGCTGACGTTCTGACATACTCGGCCATGGCTCTAGAGAAGCCCCTGGAGGAGCTGACGTTCTGACATACTCGGCCATGGCTCTAGAGAAGCCCCTGGAGGAGCTGACGTTCTGACATACTCGGCCATGGCTCTAGAGAAGCCCCTGGAGGAGCTGACGTTCTGACATACTCGGCCATGGCTCTAGAGAAGCCCCTGGAGGAGCTGACGTTCTGACATACTCGGCCATGGCTCTAGAGAAGCCCCTGGAGGAGCTGACGTTCTGACATACTCGGCCATGGCTCTAGAGAAGCCCCTGGAGGAGCTGACGTTCTGACATACTCGGCCATGGCTCTAGAGAAGCCCCTGGAGGAGCTGACGTTCTGACATACTCGGCCATAGGCTCTAGAGAAGCCCCTGGAGGAGCTGACGTTCTGACATACTCGGCCATAGGCTCTAGAGAAGCCCCTGGAGGAGCTGACGTTCTGACATACTCGGCCATGGCTCTAGAGAAGCCCCTGGAGGAGCTGACGTTCTGACATACTCGGCCATGGCTCTAGAGAAGCCCCTGGAGGAGCTGACGTTCTGACATACTCGGCCATGGCTCTAGAGAAGCCCCTGGAGGAGCTGACGTTCTGACATACTCGGCCATGGCTCTAGAGAAGCCCCTGGAGGAGCTGACGTTCTGACATACTCGGCCATGGCTCTAGAGAAGCCCCTGGAGGAGCTGACGTTCTGACATACTCGGCCATGGCTCTAGAGAAGCCCCTGGAGGAGCTGACGTTCTGACATACTCGGCCATGGCTCTAGAGAAGCCCCTGGAGGAGCTGACGTTCTGACATACTCGGCCATAGCTCTAGAGAAGCCCCTGGAGGAGCTGACGTTCTGACATACTCGGCCATAGCTCTAGAGAAGCCCCTGGAGGAGCTGACGTTCTGACATACTCGGCCATGGCTCTAGAGAAGCCCCTGGAGGAGCTGACGTTCTGACATACTCGGCCATGGCTCTAGAGAAGCCCCTGGAGGAGCTGACGTTCTGACATACTCGGCCATGGCTCTAGAGAAGCCCCTGGAGGAGCTGACGTTCTGACATACTCGGCCATGGCTCTAGAGAAGCCCCTGGAGGAGCTGACGTTCTGACATACTCGGCCATGGCTCTAGAGAAGCCCCTGGAGGAGCTGACGTTCTGACATACTCGGCCATGGCTCTAGAGAAGCCCCTGGAGGAGCTGACGTTCTGACATACTCGGCCATGGCTCTAGAGAAGCCCCTGGAGGAGCTGACGTTCTGACATACTCGGCCATAGCTCTAGAGAAGCCCCTGGAGGAGCTGACGTTCTGACATACTCGGCCATGGCTCTAGAGAAGCCCCTGGAGGAGCTGACGTTCTGACATACTCGGCCATGGCTCTAGAGAAGCCCCTGGAGGAGCTGACGTTCTGACATACTCGGCCATAGCTCTAGAGAAGCCCCTGGAGGAGCTGACGTTCTGACATACTCGGCCATAGGCTCTAGAGAAGCCCCTGGAGGAGCTGACGTTCTGACATACTCGGCCATGGCTCTAGAGAAGCCCCTGGAGGAGCTGACGTTCTGACATACTCGGCCATGGCTCTAGAGAAGCCCCTGGAGGAGCTGACGTTCTGACATACTCGGCCATGGCTCTAGAGAAGCCCCTGGAGGAGCTGACGTTCTGACATACTCGGCCATGGCTCTAGAGAAGCCCCTGGAGGAGCTGACGTTCTGACATACTCGGCCATGGCTCTAGAGAAGCCCCTGGAGGAGCTGACGTTCTGACATACTCGGCCATGGCTCTAGAGAAGCCCCTGGAGGAGCTGACGTTCTGACATACTCGGCCATGGCTCTAGAGAAGCCCCTGGAGGAGCTGACGTTCTGACATACTCGGCCATGGCTCTAGAGAAGCCCCTGGAGGAGCTGACGTTCTGACATACTCGGCCATAGCTCTAGAGAAGCCCCTGGAGGAGCTGACGTTCTGACATACTCGGCCATGGCTCTAGAGAAGCCCCTGGAGGAGCTGACGTTCTGACATACTCGGCCATGGCTCTAGAGAAGCCCCTGGAGGAGCTGACGTTCTGACATACTCGGCCATGGCTCTAGAGAAGCCCCTGGAGGAGCTGACGTTCTGACATACTCGGCCATGGCTCTAGAGAAGCCCCTGGAGGAGCTGACGTTCTGACATACTCGGCCATGGCTCTAGAGAAGCCCCTGGAGGAGCTGACGTTCTGACATACTCGGCCATGGCTCTAGAGAAGCCCCTGGAGGAGCTGACGTTCTGACATACTCGGCCATGGCTCTAGAGAAGCCCCTGGAGGAGCTGACGTTCTGACATACTCGGCCATGGCTCTAGAGAAGCCCCTGGAGGAGCTGACGTTCTGACATACTCGGCCATGGCTCTAGAGAAGCCCCTGGAGGAGCTGACGTTCTGACATACTCGGCCATGGCTCTAGAGAAGCCCCTGGAGGAGCTGACGTTCTGACATACTCGGCCATGGCTCTAGAGAAGCCCCTGGAGGAGCTGACGTTCTGACATACTCGGCCATGGCTCTAGAGAAGCCCCTGGAGGAGCTGACGTTCTGACATACTCGGCCATGGCTCTAGAGAAGCCCCTGGAGGAGCTGACGTTCTGACATACTCGGCCATGGCTCTAGAGAAGCCCCTGGAGGAGCTGACGTTCGGCATGAACATCACCATGGCCCAGGCGAGGACGTTTGGTGGTGTCGTCATTGTCTCAGGCATCACCATTCTGGCTGCCAGCGCTTCCATGATCGTGTACACCTTTGTAACACCGTCTCCCGACAACATGAAGACGTGAGAAAAACTGATCGTCTACAATGTCCTAGCTCCCTGATTTACCTCTAGGGGCTCTACTGACACAGATTCTAGGCCCTGCCATCATCAATAGGTCCTGGAACTACAGCAGGTTTTTCACACAGTGGCTGGCGGTTCTGCATGCGAGCTGTGACTACCACGCTCATGTTGCTGCCGGATTCATCTGCTATATGATTGCCATGTCGTTGCGAGATGTGTACAGGTACGAGGGTTCTCACGACACAAAGCACATGTCGGCGCTGGTAGTCTCTTCTCTCAGCCTGACGATATGTTTCTGCTCCCTTCCTGCTACAGAGAGACAAGGATACGTTTACATGGAGACCTGGCTTGGCCCGTGGTTCAACATCCAGTACCAGTATGCCGGATATTTCATGGTCGTGGCAATGACCGGTTTGATATTGCACTTAGATATCACCAGCATCGTCCAGTTGTTTGGGGTTAAAAAGGTATTCACACAAGAAGGCTCAAAGATCACTCGACGTGCTTTAGACGATCTTAACAAGTTCATCATTTACGCCATTATTATCACTCTGTGCGCGTTGCTGACATTACCTGCTATGTTTGTGGTCAAAAGCAAAATCGCGGTGTTATTTGTCAGACTACTTCTATACGTGGGCCCACTGGTGCGAGTGGTCATTCTCCTTTATCTGTGCCCTCATTTTCAGTTTGGGCGCTCCGTGGTCACAACCCACGACATGGATGATTTTGCTAAACTGGGAGAGGAAGCCGGTGACACCACATCCGACAAATTAGCCAGCATCATTGGCGATGAAGAAGAGGACGACTTATAAGCACATTCAAGGCACAGTCCATCACACATAAACACCCGGATAATTAACCAACTACGATCTCATCTCAAAGACATAGTACCAGCTCTGTGTGTTCCCAACGTCTGAAGCTTCAGAATGAGATCTGCCACTGTCCACATAAGCAGAGATAACATAACTGTGTCACGACAGAATTGGTGTAAATCTCTTATGTTGACAAAACAGACACACTAATCTTGGAATTCCTACTGGAACTTCAAGTGTCAACAGTTCCTTGTATATTTCATGAGAACGTTCCAGCAACGTTTACTTGCGATAACATTTTACTGACATTAGTTACTTGTCCGTATATCTATCTACCCGTCCCTTCTGTCAATCAGAGTGTTTGTCAGGTGCCCATCTGAGATTTCTGTCTGTAAACATGAGAAACATATTTCATGTGAAAATGAATATGAATCCCAACCCTATCGCTATTAGGAAAGAGGCGCTGGAACCTCTTGCCCCCGGGTAGATTGGGCCCGTTAGCTATTACAGCGGCCAATCTAGGAGATGGAAAACTCCGATTATAAACCCCTAAGTTTAAGGTGGACCTACGTGCCGAGGACTGAATGGCCACGGGTGAGCTGGTCGTGAACGTGGAACGTCTGGTATGCGGGCGGGCGGCGCCAGGCGTATGGACTCCTAAGGGACATCCCCTGCCCCTTCCCTAGCAGGCAGGCTCTACTAGGGCGACCGATTATATCCTGTCGCCATATCTAACCAACTATGAATAATACAAAGAATTATCGCCGAAGCAACGGAAGTACGTGCTTTGTGCTTGATACCTTTGACAACAGCCAGCGGGGAGAGAATGAAGCGGAGGAGAAGAGGTAGGGGAGAGGGGGGAAGGAAAAGGAAGAAGAGGGCTGGAGCCAGAAGGGGCAGAAGGAAAACGGATCGTTTCGGACTCAAAATGTGCGGGTTGGGTATTGGAATTGCCGTAGTGAAAAGCAACGAGGACCAATATTGGAGAAAGTGTTCTACGATTTCGATGTCCTGATGTTACAAGAACTGAATACGAACTCTTTTAAGTGCCCTGGCTACACATGTTACATAAACCCAACTGGGCAGGTAAGACATGGGCAGGCTCTGGTGGTCAAGGACGGTTTACAGCATTCAATACTGGATATGAGTGGGTGGGGTCAGGAGAGTAAAGTGGTGCAGGGAATGCAGATACAAATCGGCCGATACAGATGGAACCTGATAAATGTATATGTAAGTGGGGAATCTTGCAGAAGCAGAGAGAGTTGGGACTGGTTGAAAGGTTCAGTGGACACTCCAGATACCAGGTATCTGATGTGTGGTGACTTCAACGCCCGCGCCAAGGAATGGGACAGGTCGGGAAAGAACAGACAGGGTACTGCTCTTGCTGAGGCCTTGATTGAGATGGATGTTGTCTGTCTAAATGACGGTACACCCACTAGGCTAGCAATGAGACCTGGGGACCCTGGCACGGCCATCGACCTGGCGCTTGTATCCCAAGAGGCGGCATCAGATATAAAATGGAGCGTCCTTGGAGACCATGGAAGTGGCCACCTCCCCTGTTCTGTGCTGATACCTAAGTCCAGTACAGTTAGGGCTATAAGAGCTCGCAGGGCATTCAGTTATGATCGCCACCACTCTTCGCTCTTGGGGCGCCTAAGATCACAGGGAAGATCTAAACCAACAAGAAGAATCTTTACTCAACCACCATGGTGGACACCAGAGGTCGAGAATTCATGGAGGGAAAAGAGGGCGGTCATAAGGAATTGGCAGAGGGTGCGGAGAGCAACCAATTCAGTTGACACATAATTGGAAGAGGCTGAAAGGTATAAAAAAGTAAAGGTGCAGGATTTCAAACTCCAGACAGCAGAGGCAAAGAGGATTAAGTGGGAACAGTTTATCAATGAAGTCGGTGGGGATGTGACTTTGGGAAAATTCTGGAGGCAGCACCGGCAGATGAAGAGACAGGTGATGCCTGGTACACATGGTACCGTTTATGATGATAACAACCGACCTATGACGACTGACAAGGACAAATGGGAGGCTTGCGCGATTTTTAAAACAGACGGATCAGCAAGATAGGGCTATTAGAGATAACGTCGTCAGAGAAGCCTTGTCATGGGTCACTAGGAAGGAAGGAGAGTGTCAAAGAACATTTCGAGCCAAAATAGGCCTTATCAGCCATCTTAGAACTCACGAATCCATACTTTCAACCCCACTGGATGAAATGAATGGTCATCATCATTCTTGATGGACAAACACCATCAGGAAGGAGGACTGTGAGATTAAAGTGGAGGACATTAAACGGGTACTGAAGCGGACTAAAGACACAGCGCCAGGTCCAGGTGAGATACTCCCATATGAGGAACATAAATGATGGGGACTTGGAGGAGATGGCTCTTTGTTTCAACCTAAGCATCAATACGGCGGAAATACCCCACGAATTGGCTGCATAGCTACCTGGTCCCACTCCCAATGCCAGGTAAGGACCACTTAAGACTTAATGGATACAGAATCATAACCCTGCAAAACACGTATAGCAAAGTCCTCGAAAAGATAGTAGCGCACAGGCTCCAGCAACATTTGGAAAGTCGGAATCTGCTTCCCCAAGGACTCGGAGGCTACCGGCCTGGAAAAGACACCTGGGCCAATTCTGCAACTTTTGCATTTGATGTCTACGAGGGCTTCCAGGATAAATAGGAGACAGTGGCGGTAGCTCTTGACCTGGAGGATGCGTATAACAGGGTTAGGTATGATCGCTTAATACACACATTGTTGGACATGGAGGTCTGCCCTTGCCTTGTTAGATGGGTTGCGGCAGTCCTTTATGAGCGTAAGGTTGCACTACGCATGGGTACCTGGACTTCTGACCCCTGTACTATTACACCTGGGTTGCCGCAGGGATCTGCCTTGTCCCCGGTGCTCTTTAATGTCTACACCAGCAAAATCGCAGCTATTGAGACACCAGATGTGGGTAGAATCTTGACATTTGCAGATGATGTGCTGGTGTACAGACAGGGCACAGACAGGGCCAATTTAGCGAAAGACGTACAAGTGGCGGTAAACACGGTGACGGAGTGGTGCAGGGACGCAGGGGCCATTTTAAACCCAGACAAGGACATCGGTTGTGTGGTACTCCCTGGATAACCGGATCGTCAAGGCAGACAACCCAGGTATTATGTTGAATGGATGTCATCTTAGTCGAGAGAGTAAACTGAAGTACTTGGGTATCACATTTGACAGGTGTTTGTCTTTTAAGAATCATGTGGAGGATTTGGTGGTAGAGGCTGGTAGGGGACTTAATGCATTGAGAGGCTATGGCAGTAATCGGGGTAGATCAGAGGAATGTTGTACAGGCTCTTTCAGCAGTTAATAATTTATGTCATTGAGTATGGTTTGGGGCTGTTGACAGTATCAAAAAGCCAGCTTGAAAGGTTGGAGTGCATACAGAATGCTGCAATGCGGTTAATACTGGGATGCACAAAGGACACACCAATTATCTGCATGAGGCATATCCTGGCGCTACTTAAAATGACGGATAGACATAGGGTCCTTCAGGCCAAATGGTACCTGAGAGTTGCCGCAGACAGGGATCACCCGCTGCATATGCAACAATGGATATGGTAAAGGGTCATAGACTAAGACGAGGCAGGTCCTGGATGGCACAGGCAGAACTTTCTATAAGTCAGGTGTGTGATCTAGAGACCATCAATCGTGAAAGAGAGTGGGTTGAAGTTCCGGATGACATGACGGACTAGCACAATATAATAATAACACTGGGTCGTGAGAGCAGAGAATGGGCAGCGGGCCGCACTGAGTTTGAAGTGCAAAAGCTAATCCAGAGCAACACACATCAAGGTGACATAGTCATCTACACCGATGGGTCAGTGGTGAAAAACAGACGTTGTGGCTGGGGCTTTATTGCAAAGGCTAATGGGCGAGTCTTGAAAAAGGAGAGCCTGGCATATGAGACTACGACCTCCAGCATGAGAATGGAGGTGGAGGCAGGAACAACGGTATTCCGGTGGCTAGACGAGACTACTGCTACACACGTTGTGTTCCCATCTCATCTCATCATGTTCCTCTTGTACCTTGCGGTTTCGAGGTGAAGTATAAACATCGTGAGAGTGCCAGATTATGGGCTTCATATATCGACATTCCCATGGACTCTGCTATTCCCTCTGTCCAACGTTTACGTGGTCTGCCTTTTCCTCTGCTTCCCTCTGGTCTGTACATCATTGTTTGTTGTGGTATGCTGTTTACTGGTAACCTACTTGCATGGCCAAACCATTTGATGTGCTGCTTTCTAATAAAATCTAGTGCTGCTTTAACCCCCCCCCCCCCCCCCCCCACTTTAGTCCTGATTTTTTTCATTTCTGATCTTATCTCTTCTTGATACATTGAGTATTCTTCTCAGGAATCTCATTTCTGTTGTTGTGATTTTTCTTTTCTCTTTGTGTGTGTGTGTGTGTGTGTGTGTGTGTGTGTTCATTACGGATTCAAAGAATATGCATAGAAAGGTGGGGAAAGGAATGTTTCGTGTGGAATGGCTCTCGTCGCTTCAGAGGTCACAGATTGTGAGAATTGTATGGATATGTTGCCCTGGCCATGCGGGTGTACGGGGGAATGAACAGGCTGATAGGCTGGAAGGGAATGCACCTCTTGGTGGTATTTTGCCTATGGACAAGGGGGAGGTGGTCGTGCGCTTGTGGGACCAGGTGGAGAAGGCGGAGGAGCAGATTAAGATCCCATATGTGGAAAGAATGAGATTGCGGGGGATAAGCGGGGGTTCTCAAAGAATATCAAAATTGAGAGGGAAGACCAGGAGAACTTTTAATCAGAGAGTGGTGGGAACGATTAGTAGTATGACTCTTCGCTGGCTGTTGAACGAGGGGACTGAGCACGTATGGGAATGTCCTGAGTGCAGTGATGACGGTTCTTAACTCATTTGAACTCAACTGTATCACGTAATCTATTTTCATCAGCCTCATCGTATCACCTACTTGTTGTATCATGTAATCTATTTCCATCAGCCTCATCGTATCACCTACTTGTTGTATCATGTAATCTATATCCACCAGCCTCATAGTATCACCTACTTGTTGTATCATGTTATCTATTTCCATCAGCCCCATCGTATCAACTACTTGTTGCATCATGTAATCTATTTCCATCAGCCTCATCGTATTACCTACTTGTTGTATCATGTAATCCATTTCCATCAGCATTATTTTATCACCTACTTGTTGTATCATGTAATCTATTTCCATCAGCAACATTTTATCACCTACCTTTGTATCATGTAATCTATTTTCATCAGCCTCATTTTATCACCTACTTGTTGTATCATGTAATCTATTTTCATCAGCCTCATTTTATCACCTACGTGTTGTATCATGTAATCTATTTTCATCAGCCTCATCGTATCACCTACTTGTTGTATCATGTAATCTATTTTCATCAGCCTCATCGTATCACCTACTTGTTGTATCATGTAATCTATTTTCATCAGCCTCATCGTATTACCTACTTGTTGTATCATGTAGTATATTTCCATCAGCCTCATTTATCACCTACTTGTTGTATCATGTAATCTATTTCCATCAGCCTCATCGTATTACCTACTTGTTGTATCATGTAATCTATTTCCATCAGCCTCTTTGCATTACCTACTTGTTGTATCATGTAATCTATTTCCACCAGCCTTATCGTATCACCTACTTGTTGTATCATGTAATCTATTTCCATCAGCCTCATTTTATCACCTACATGTTGTATCATGTAATCTATTTCCATCAGCCTCATTTTATCACCTACATGTTGTATCATGTAATCTATTTCCATCAGCCTCATCGTATCACATACTTGTTGTATCATGTAATCTATTTCCATCAGCCTCATGTTATCACCTACTTGTTGTATCATGTAATCTATTTCCATCAGCCTCATCGTATCACCTTCTTGAATTAGTCAGCGTCTGTCACTTAGACCAGTCATAGGTGATGCTTCTTGCTCGTGTTTGCTTCCTAGTGCTTGATTTAATAGTTAATGCAATCATCATATCTAAGTAGAAATGTTACTGGTAACAATATGATATAGAGAAAAGTAGAAATGTTAAGTTGTAACAGAGAGTGAAGTAGAAATGTTAAGTTGTGACGTTAAGTGCAGTAGAAATTTAACATTATGACACTTAGTGAATCAGAAATGTTAAATTATGACATAGAGTAGAGCATAAATGTTACATTATGACATAGAATGATGCAGAAATGTTACAATATAAAGTAGAGTAAAGCAGAAATGTTACATTATGACGCAGAGTGAAGCAGAAATGTTACATTATGACACAGAGCGAAGCAGAAATGTTACATTATGACATAGAGTGGGGCAGACATGTTACATTATGACACAGAGTGAAGCAGAACTGTTACATTATGACACAGAGTGAAGCAGAACTGTTACATTATGACATAGAGCGAAGCAGAACTGTTACATTATGACACAGAGTGAAGCAGAACTGTTACATTATGACACAGAGTGAAGCAGAAATGTTACATTATGACATAGAGCGAAGCAGAACTGTTACATTATGACACAGAGTGAAGCAGAACTGTTACATTATGACACAGAGTGAAGCAGAACTGATACATTATGACACAGAATGAAGCAGAAATGTTACAATAAGACATTGAGCGAAGTGGATATGTTAAATTATGATAGAGACTAAAGCGGAAAATGTTACACTATGACACAGAGTGAAGCAGAAATGTTACATTATCAATAAAGTGAAGCAGAAATATTACGTTGTGACATTGGAGGAATAGACATGTTACATTATGACATAGAGTGAAGTAGAAATGTTACACTATCAATAAAGTGAAGCAGAAATGTTACGTTGTGACATAGAAGGAAGTAAAAATGTTACATTATTTCACAGAGTAAAGTAGACATGGTATATTGTGACACAGAGTGAAGCAGAATACTACCAGTAACATTATAACAAAATCAAACTGCATTTGTCTTATAGAAAACTGCCATCCACTATGCGGTTATGTCCGGAAGCCCTGCAGTAACCAATGCCTTGCTTAGAAAAGGCGCGCTATTGGCTAGGCCACCTGGATACAGGTAATACCAGAACATAAAATAAAGATATTTGTTTTTTCTTGCCAGCGTTCAATATGTGTTACATTACAACGCATGAAATAATGACTACAAACAAATAGTATTTTGGTATGAGACTTATTTTTTATTTTAACAGGGGATGCAATCTCAATTGAAACACATTACAATAGTAACATGAGAGTTACTTCCCATAGAGTTTTCCTTGACTATACTCGAATATTGCGCAATTGTTCCATGGTATGCTTGCAGATCTACACATTGATGAGAAAGACCTTTGTCATCATCATCATCATCATTATCATCATCATCATCATCATCATCATCATCATCATCATCATCATCTTCATCATCATGATCGTCATGTTCGTGTAGATGCGTTTGTGTGTGCATGTGTGTATGTGTGCCTTTGTGTAACCAGTGTGCGTGTGTGTCTGTATGTTGTGAACGTATTGCGTGAGTAATAATCAGAGTGTGCGTGTGTAGGTATGTATACGAGCGTAATGACCAGAGGAATGCTGCAATATTTAAAAACAAAACCATTAAACTTGTCCATGCTGCAGACAGATGCACCAACAGCAGATTAGGGTCATTAGGTCAGGGAGGAATACTACAAAAGCATCTATGAATCTCTGAAAGATGTGACACATTCTAAATGTGACGACGTTTGAAAATTAACGTCGTCAGGAGAGAAATTACAGGAAAATGATCGGGAATTATGCATAAACGACCAAATATGGAAGCAAGGAAACATGACTGGTTCCTATCTGCGAAGAAAATAGACCGGACACACATGTGTAAAACAGTTGTAAACACACTCTTAAGAAAACTATATACTTGGAATGAGTTCTGGAGATATCAGAAGAAAGCAAAATTATTGTATAATGATCAGAACCAACATATAAAAATAGTGTCATGTGTCTTCTTATAGTCCATGCTGTGTGGTGTTGGTGATCATGTCTGTCCACAACCTTCTGTCTAGTGTACTGCCAATCTTCTTATAATCCATGCCATGTGGCGTTGGTGATCATGTCTGCCTATACCCGTCTGTCTAGTGTACTGCCAATCTTCCTATAATCCATGCCATGTGGCGTGGGTGATCATGTCTGTCCACGGCATTTTGTCTCGTGTACTGCTAAACATTTGTGATACCGACGTTCCCCTATGCAATAATGTCAAACAGTCCACACTCTTCTCTATTGGTCTCCTCCTGGATCCCCCCCCCCCTCAGCCGCCCTTCAGTGACGACATACTCCAGTTTTCTCCTTCTTATGACATGCAGAAAGAATCTGGACTGTCTTATTATAATGTTAGTAATCAGTTATCTCTGTGAGTTAACTTCTTTCATGATATCTTCATTGGTCTTTCTATCTGTCCAGGATGTTCTCATAATTCTTATAAAACCACATCTTCGCAGTTTCCACATAATTACTCTGCTAACTGTCCAAGATTCGCTTCCGAACATACACCTTGCTGTCCATACAGCAATAATTTCCCTTCTCCATTCACACAGATACTCGGCACTCCAAACAGCAATCATTTCCTATTTCCATTCACACAGATACTCCGCACTTCACACAGCAATCCTTTCCCATATCCATTCACACAGATACTCGTCACTCCACACAGCAATCCTTTCCCATTTCCATTCACACAGATACTCGGCACACCACACAGCAATCCTTTCCCATTTCCATTCACACAGATACTCGTCACTCCACACAGCAATCCTTTCCCATTTCCATTCACACAGATACTTGGCACACCACACAGCAATCCTTTCCCATTTCTATTCACACAGATACTCGTGTAACAAGCTACGTGGAGGGTCCCAAATAGCCGGTCACAATGTTTAATTAATCTTCTATAGCCCTGGCTGGAATAGGTCTTTACCTGCCAACCCTCCTCCGTTTCCCTGGACTCACTGTCACGCTTCCTTTCGACCTAGGGACCTATTTCCTGCAGTGTTCTTCTGGCTGACACATAAATAACATGGCAGTCGTCCAGAACAACTTGGAAGTAATTTATTAACCTAATCAAGAACAGCACAGGAACACATAAAGGCAGAAAACAGATAGATCTACACAGACACTACACTGGTAAAGTTTGACACAGAGCCTCAAGTCGTCCACAGTCACAGATCAGCTTCAGATACTGTCTGATCTGTCCATACACTTCTCACAAAGATGTCTGAATCTCCTTCCTTCTCCAGCAAACGGGTTGTAGCTTCAACCGGCTTTTGTAGAATCCAAGCGACTGGTGTGTTGAGGACTTCTGTTCATTGCCAAAGTAAAAGCAAAAAATTTAAATTAAAAAAAACGGGTTTGAAAAAGGGGTGGAAGGAAAAAAGGGACAGGGGTTTTACATTATGACATAGAGTGAAGTAGAAATGTTACACTATCAATAAAGTGAAGCAGAAATGTTACGTTGTGACATAGAAGGAAGTAAAAATGTTACATTATTTCACAGAGTAAAGTAGACATGGTATATTGTGACACTAGAGTGAAGCAGAAATACTACCAGTAACATTATAACAAAGCAAACTGCATTTGTCTTATAGAAAACTGCCATCCAGTTTGAGGCTATGTCCGGAAGCCCTGCAATAACCAATGCCTTGCTTAGAAAAGGCGCGCTATTGGCTAGGCCACCTGGATACAGGTAATACCAGAACATAAAATAAACATAATTTGTTTTTTCTTGCCAGCGTTCAAATTTGTGTTACATTACAACGCATGAAATAATGACTACAAACAAATAGTATTTTGTTATGAGACTTATTTTTGATTTTAACAGGGGATGTAATCTGAATTGAAACACATTACAATAGTAACATGAGAGTTACTTCCCATAGAGTTTTCCGTGAATGTACTCGAATATTGCTCAATTGTTCCATGGTATGCTTGCAGATTTACACATTGATGGGAAAGTCCTTTGTCATCATCATCATCATCATCATCATCATCATCATCATCATCATCATCATCATCATCATCATCATCATCATCATCATCATCATCATCGTCATGTTTGTGTGGATGCGTGTGTGTGTGCATGTGTGTATGTGTGCCTTTGTGTAACCAGTGTGCGTGTGTGTCTGTATGGTGTGAACATATGAGCGTGAGTAATAATCAGTGTGCGTGTAGGTATGTATACGTGCATAATAACCAGAGGAATGCTGCAATATTTAAAAACAAAGCCATTAAACTTGTCCATGCTGCAGACAGATGCACCAACATCAGTATAGGGTCATTAGGTCAGGGAGGAATACTACAAAAGCATCTATGAATCTCTGAAAGATGAGACACATTCTAAATGTGACGAACGTTTGAAAATTAACGTCGTCAGGAAAGAAATTACAGGAAAATGATCGGGAATAATGCGTAAACGACCAAATGTGGAAGCAAGGAAACATGACTGGATTCCTATCTGCGAAGAAAATAGACCGGACACACATGTGTAAAACAGTTGTAAACACACTCTTAAGAAAACTATATACTTGGATGAGTTCTGGAGATATCAGAAGAAAGCAAAATGATTTTATAATGATCAGAACAAACATATAAAAATAGTGTCATGTGTCTTCTTATAGTCCATGCTGTGTGGTGTTGGTGATCATGTCCTGTCCACAACCTTCTGTCTAGTGTACTGCCAATCTTCTTATAATCCATGCCATGTGGCGTTGGTGATCATGTCTGCCTATACCCGTCTGTCTAGTGTACTGCCAATCTTCCTATAATCCATGCCATGTGGCGTGGGTGATCATGTCTGTCCACGGCATTTTGTCTCGTGTACTGCTAAACATTTGTGATACCGACGTTCCCCTATGCAATAATGTCAAACAGTCCACACTCTTCTCTATTGGTCTCCTCCTGGATCCCCCCCCCCTCAGCCGCCCTTCAGTGACGACATACTCCAGTTTTCTCCTTCTTATGACATGCAGAAAGAATCTGGACTGTCTTATTATAATGTTAGTAATCAGTTATCTCTGTGAGTTAACTTCTTTCATGATATCTTCATTGGTCTTTCTATCTGTCCAGGATGTTCTCATAATTCTTATATAAAACCACATCTTCGCAGTTTCCACATAATTACTCTGCTAACTGTCCAAGATTCGCTTCCGAACATACACCTTGCTGTCCATACAGCAATAATTTCCCTTCTCCATTCACACAGATACTCGGCACTCCAAACAGCAATCATTTCCTATTTCCATTCACACAGATACTCCGCACTTCACACAGCAATCCTTTCCCATATCCATTCACACAGATACTCGTCACTCCACACAGCAATCCTTTCCCATTTCCATTCACACAGATACTCGGCCCACCACACAGCAATCCTTTCCCATTTCCATTCACACAGATACTCGTCACTCCACACAGCAATCCTTTCCCATTTCCATTCACACAGATACTTGGCACACCACACAGCAATCCTTTCCCATTTCTATTCACACAGATACTCGTGTAACAAGCTACGTGGAGGGTCCCAAATAGCCCGGTCACAATGTTTAATTAATCTTCTATAGCCCTGGCTGGAATAGGTCTTTACCTGCCAACCCTCCTCCGTTTTCCCTGGACTCACTGTCACGCTTCCTTTCGACCTAGGGACCTATTTCCTGCAGTGTTCTTCTGGCTGACACATAAATAACATGGCAGTCGTCAGAACAACTTGGAAGTAATTTTATTAACCTAATCAAGAACAGCACAGGAACACATAAAGGCAGATAAACAGATAGATCTACACAGACACTACACTGGTAAAGTTTTGACACAGAGCCTCAAGTCGCCACAGTCACAGATCCAGCTTCAGATACTGTCTGATCTGTCCATACACTTCTCACCAAAGATGTCTGAATCTCCTTCCTTCTCCAGCAACGGGTTGTAGCTTCAACCGGCTTTTGTAGAATCCAAGCGACTGGTGTGTTGAGGACTTCTGTTCATTGCCACATGAATTAATTCGGCACCAGGTCTTCCCTGACCTATGAAAAGCTTTACGATTGCAGATACGGTGAGGTGTTCGTGGAGGGATAATGGATGGGTGCCTTTTAATGTCTGGTATAAAATGAGTATGCAAGAAAATCACTCTTAGGCTCCCTCCAGACAACAACTGCTCTCAGGCGTATGTTGTTGAAAAAAACCGGCAATGCACCAGTCATGCAAAATGTCCTTGCCTCACGACCTGGACCTTGTCTCCGTTTCAGAGTTAAACACACCAAACCCTGAGTTGGCCTCGTCGGACATATTGGCGTTAGCTTAGAAGCACTGGTGATAATGTCCGTTAGAAGACGTATTCACTTCTCATATACGAGGACCCTTTCTCCACCACCAGTAGGAGACCTTTTAATTGTCTCAGTAGTCGGTTGCACTTCTGTCGTTATCTTTAATTAACTTGGACAAGTTGCAACTTGCAAACGGTACTTGTTTGCCCGGCCATCAATTGACCAGTAGCCGCACCAGTACACATTTGACGCAAGGCGCGCCTTCGGGACTACCCGAAAAGAAAGACAAATATATACTCGCTCCATGTAAAGATCGTGGTATGAAGATAACCCAAAGAACCATCTTTCATGGAGAATTGAGCGAATAAAGAACTGAGAGCTTCCGAAAGCCGGTTCCCCTTGTTTACCAAGAATAACAGAATACATAAGGACATGGACCACTGGCGTTTCGCTACATAGGCCCCCTCTTAAGAAAGTCGAACCCGACGACTTTCTACTGTCAGTGGTTCTGTTCGAAGGACCCCACCCTCACATTCAACCATAGGATGCCGTGATAGGAAATCTGCTCCCACATTCTCCCTTCCGGGGATGTATTCGACCGTGAACTGATACGGTTGTAGGAGCAATGACCATCTCATTAACCTCGCGTTCAATTTCTTAGAAGTTGCCCAGAACGTCAGAGGTTGATGGTCGGATTGTACTTTAAATTGGACTCCATACAGATAAGGTTGAAATTTCTGTACCGCCCACACTAGAGCTAGACATTCCCGTTCGACGGTGGAGTAATTCCGTTCGGCGGGTAACAGTTTTCGACTGGCATATGCCACCGGACACAGCACCGAAGGATTATCTCGCCCTTCCTGCAACAGAGTTGCCCCAATCCCTATGTTACTCGCGTCGGTTCTCAGAACAAACGTTTTCTCCAAATTTGGGAGTTGCAGGACTGGCCTATCCACCAAAGCCTGTTTCAGCTTCCCATAAGCTTCTTCACAGCTCGGGGTCCAGACTATAAGATCTGGTGATCCTTTCTTCAGGGTCTCAGTTAACGGCGCCGCAATTTCGTTGAACCTCGGAATAAATTTCTGGTAAAACCCACACAAAGACAAGAAAGACCTAACATCTTTTTTGGACTTAGGACGGGGTGCGAGACGGACCTTCTCAATATTCTTTTCTTCCGGTACCAGTCCCCCTGGGGTAATAGTGTGTCCCAGAAATTCCAAGGATTGATAGCCAATCATGCATTTGGCCGGACGGGCGGTTAACCCCTCCTCTTTCAATCTTATGAAGATCTTTTCCAAGGATTTCAGGTGATCTTTCAGATTGTCAGACGCGATGAGAATATCATCCATAAATGAGACAACAGAAGGATCCCTTAAAGGGTCTAATAACTTCCTCATCATGCGTGTGAACACACTGGGCGCATTGCTCAGCCCAAAAGGCATCACCTTAAATTCGTAATGGCCGCTCGGAGTACTGAAAGCGAGCATTGGCCGAACCTCAGGTTTCACAGGGATCTGATAATATCCCCGGCTTAAATCAATTTTTGAGAAGTACTTTGCCCTATTTAATCTGGCAAACAGTTGATTTGTGTTTGGTAACGGCTCAACTTGGAATGTCGTACAACTGTTTAAATGCCTGTAATCAATACATAAGCGGTGCTCCCCGCTTGGCTTCCTCAACAAGACAACCCCGGCATTATAAGGAGAAGTCGAAGGAGTGATGATGTCATCGTCCAGAAGCTTCTGGATTTCAGTTTCCAGGGCCTTCTCTTTCGAAAAGGGTACTGGATATATTTTCTGGCGAACTGGGTCTTGGGTAGTCAGAGTCATATCAAACTCGACCAACCCTGTCCGCCCTGGCCGATCGGTAAGAATTTGCTGATGGGACTCTAACAACCGGATGACACGGTCTGTTTCTTCAGTCGACAGATCAGGATTTATATGTACATCCCTATAGGTTTCCCCAGGGTGTAATGGATAACCCCGATCCGCGTCTTCGCCCGATTCAGTTTCCATCGCGACCGCCATAGTCATGAGTGGGAGAGAAGTACCATCAGATCGTTCTTCAAACTTTTTGAGAAGGTTAATGTGGAAGATTTTGGATTTCCCCTTGATCCGGATGGCATAGTTGGTGCGGGACACAACCTTTCCACCGGGAAAGGCCCCTGCCAACCAATCTCGAGTTTATTGGAACCTACTGGAAGTAACAACAGAACCCGATCCCCCACCTTAAGAGACCTATCTTTCGTCCTTCTATTGTAGTAGGCCGCGTGTCTCTTCCTGGCCGCCCTCAGATTCTGAGCTGCCAAAGCCCAACCCGTCTGGAGTTTTTTCTTCAACTCTTCGACGTATTTATAAGAGGATACAGCTTCTTCAGAAGTTTCCTCCTCTGTCCAACATCTCAATAAGGCTTCTAAGGGACCCTTGATTGGCCTCCCGAATAGTAGAGTGGCTGGTGGCAACCCGGTCGACCCATGGGGAACCTCCCGATAGGCGAACAAGGCGGCCGAGATATACTCATCCCATCTGTCTGGTTTCTCTTGTGCCAGCTTCCGAAGCATGGTCATCAAGGTACCATTAAACCTCTCTACTTGCCCATTAGACTGAGGGTGATACGGGCTGGTATGAATGTGGTTAGTCTGGAAGATACGAAAGACTTCTTCCATCAGCTTACCACAGAACTGAGACCCATTGTCCGTTAGGATCTGGTTGGGAAACCCCAACCTAGTAAAGGTCTCCATCAGTGCATCAGCCACTCGCTTAGAGTCGATTGTGGCCAAAGGTATCGCCTCACCCCACATGGAACAGCAATCCACCATCGTGAGAATGTACGTATTCCTCTTCCTAGTCCTAGGAAGAGGACCAACAAGATCGATGGCCACTCTCTCGAAAGGAGAGTTCATAATAGGCATGTCTCCCAGGACTACCGGAGCTGTCCAGTGTTTTGGTGCCACTCGCTGGCACTCTGGGCACGACTTGACGTACCTACGCACGTCTCCAGTCATCCCTGGCCAGTAGTAATGGCAGGAAATGCGCTGGAGAGTTGCCCCGACACCCATATGTCCACTGAAAGAAATGGTGTGTCCCATATGAAGAAGCTGTTCCCGATAAGCCTTAGGAACTACCAGCTGTCCATGCTGGCGATCCTCCACTCCGGCTCTCCGGTACAGTAACCGATTCTTCATATAATACTGACCCCGTCTTGGTGGGTCAGAACTTTTTGGCAACTGGTTGAAGCAAGGTGGCAAAGTAGCATCCTGGCTTTGAGCAGCTCGTAACTCCCCAGGCAAGGGATTCACGATCAAGGCCGGCGTCTGCTCAACCTCCGATTGAGATCTGGTTTGCATCGCTCCTACGTACATGGGTTCGGTTGGAATCCCTAGAAAGACGTAGCGACAACCCAAGATCATTGGGAAGATTGGATCTAGCAGAACGGCTGCCTGTATAGTGCCGGTAACATATTTTGATTTGATGTCCACCTTCGCAATTGGAAGAGACATCGCTACCGCACTCTTTGTCGCCGTTTGAATCTCAATAGATTCTCCGGTTAGCTGCTCTGGACTCACTAAGTGTGATGAAATTACAGCCTCAAACTGCAGACCGGTGTCGTAGAGACACTCAACGGGTTGACCGTTCACAAGTACCGTTTCTACTACTGGTGGTTTTTCTAAATCTTTGTTCCCAAGATCCCTCCCTTCTACCTCCTTGTGAGACCTTTCCCCGGTTTCTACAAGACAAGCAGCATAGTGAGAGTCTTTCTGTTTACGCCGGCAATCAACCGTATTGTGTGTGGGAGATTTGCAATAGGCGCACCACTTTTCACTCCACTTTCTTTTAGGAGATCCAGGTGGACTCTTACCAGAGGGTTTCTTAATAGGAACTTTATCGAAAGGATCCTCCTTCTTAGTGTGAGCTGTTTTAGGGTTCTTCTTCTTTCCAGACCATGTGTCTGGTGGTCGGGGATTGGGTTGTGACAATTCCCCATTATCCCCATGAGCTAGCACATACCTTTCCGCCAACGTGTTGACTAGGTCTAACCTTTCTGCCCCATTTTCAAGCAAGAAGGTTTGCAATGGCTTAGGCATCATTCTCTTCATTTGGTCCACGACCACCAATTCTTCCAAACTTTCATAGTCGTTAGCAAATCCATCTAATGACATCCACTTCAAAAGGTAAGACTTCAGTCTGACACTGTAGGCTGCGAACATCTCTCCTGGCTCTCTCTTCGACTTTCTGAACTGTTTTCGATAAGTATGAGCTGTCATCTGGAACCTTTTCAATAGTGCTTTCTCCAGAGCTTCATAGTCATTCTCCATACCAGGTGGCAACCTAGAATAGACCTCGTACGCGGTCCCCCTCAGGCCCTGTGAGAGTTTCAAGTTCCATTTCCCTCGTTCCAATCCCATAGCCAAAGCCATCGACCGAAATCTGTGAAGATACTGGTCGATCTTATCTTTGTGTTCATCGAACGGGAGCAATGGGAACTTCATTGCCTGGTATGGACCGCCACCAGAAGTTGTTGAGTCAGGGAGAACTGTGTCTCCCACTGCACCGTCTCTTTCCTTGGCAGTTTGAGCTTTCAGCTCCAGCTCTCTCATACGGAACTCATGGTCTCTGACTGCCTGCTCGGCCTCCATCTTCCTAGCCTCAGCCTCCGCCTCAATCCTCTTGGCTTCGCGCACAGCCTGTCTGTATTCTCTTTCCACCTCCTGCACATATTTCTGTAACTCCGCTCCATCATAACCCATTTCACGCCCTGTAGCCTGTACGTCAGCGACCTTAAACCCAGCTGATGCCATCTTAACTCAGAGGGCAAGGGACGAGGTAATTGTCCAATAAAATTTTTCTCACAATTACCCAACAAGTTACATTACACGACCACAACACGTCGTATGTCGGTCAGTCTGTGTCAGGAAGAGTACAGACAATAGCCAGGCACGGTAGGCAGAACCTATTGATAGAAAACAAGGATATCTGTCCCCTATCACTAAATCAGCCAGAACTCCACCAGGATTTCAAATATCCCGCGACGTGCCCCCAGAAATTGTAACAAGCTACGTGGAGGGTCCCAAATAGCCCGGTCACAATGTTTAATTAATCTTCTATAGCCCTGGCTGGAATAGGTCTTTACCTGCCAACCCTCCTCCGTTTTCCCTGGACTCACTGTCACGCTTCCTTTCGACCTAGGGACCTATTTCCTGCAGTGTTCTTCTGGCTGACACATAAATAACATGGCAGTCGTCAGAACAACTTGGAAGTAATTTTATTAACCTAATCAAGAACAGCACAGGAACACATAAAGGCAGATAAACAGATAGATCTACACAGACACTACACTGGTAAAGTTTTGACACAGAGCCTCAAGTCGCCACAGTCACAGATCCAGCTTCAGATACTGTCTGATCTGTCCATACACTTCTCACCAAAGATGTCTGAATCTCCTTCCTTCTCCAGCAACGGGTTGTAGCTTCAACCGGCTTTTGTAGAATCCAAGCGACTGGTGTGTTGAGGACTTCTGTTCATTGCCACATGAATTAATTCGGCACCAGGTCTTCCCTGACCTATGAAAAGCTTTACGATTGCAGATACGGTGAGGTGTTCGTGGAGGATAATGGATGGGTGCCTTTTAATGTCTGGTATAAAATGAGTATGCAAGAAAATCACTCTTAGGCTCCCTCCAGACAACAACTGCTCTCAGGCGTATGTTGTTGAAAAAACCGGCAATGCACCAGTCATGCAAAATGTCCTTGCCTCACGACCTGGACCTTTGTTTTAATTTAAAACAAAATTTTAGTTGGCCCCCCTCACAATTGGCCCCCCCCAGAACCTGGTTTTTTAAAGTCCCCTTTTTGAAAGTATTTATTCCCCATATAAGAAAACCCCTTTTTCCAAAAACCCCCAGTAAAACCTTTTAATTGTCCAGTAGTCGGTTGCACTTTGGCGTTTCTTAAAACTTGGGGAAAGTTCCTTTGAAACGGGATTTTTCCCGGCCATCAAGGGGAAAAAGCCCCCCTTCCCCTTTGCCAAACCCCTTCGGGCCCCCCAAAAGGAAAAAAAAAATTTCCTTTTCCTTTCCTTTTTCTTTTTCCCAAAGAACCCCCCCAAGTAGGAAAAAAACCTTTTTTAAATTTCCAAAGGGTTTCCCCTTGAAAGAATAACAGGGTTCAAAGGGGGGACCCTTTTTTTTGCACAAAATTTTGGCCCCCCCCCTTTCCCTTTTCACCAGATACTGGAAAACAGCAATCATTTCCCCAACCCTTTACACAGATAAGCAAACCCCCACATTGAAAACCTTTCAACCGGAAAGGGTGATTTTTTTTTCCATGGGTCCCCCCCGGGTGCCCGAGAAAGCCCCCCTCGGCCTTTTGGGTACCCGGTTTGAAAAAAACCCCCGGGCCCAGGTTCTCCCAAACCCGGGGCCCCCCGCCCCCCTTTTGTTTCCCCCCCTCCCCCCTTCCTTTTTTGGGGCCCCCCCCGGTTTTTCCTTTTCTTCCGGAATCATTAAAATTTTTGGTTTTTTCGCCTTTTGGGGGAAAGGGGCCCCGGGGCCCCCCACCCAAGGCCCCGGGCCGGCCACC
>JACEFZ010011164.1:0-102500 GCA_014155875.1 Cepaea nemoralis
TTCTTCCCCTTCCTCCTCCTTCTCTCCTTCCCTCTTTCCCCTCTCCTTCCTCTCTTCCCCCCCCTTTTCTCCCCCCCCTCTTTTCCTTCTGTCCCCCCCTCCCTCTCTCCTCTCCCCCCTCTTCCCTTCTGCCCTTCCTCTCTTCCCTCTTCCCTTCCCCTCCTTCTCTCTTTTTTTTCCCCCTCCTTCTCTCTCCCCCCTTTCCCCCCCTCTTCCCGCTAGGCCTTGTCTTTTTTTCCTTTCCTTGGGGGGGGGGGGGGGGGGGGGGGAGAAAAGTGGGTGTTAGAGAGAGTGAGAGAGTGAATCGTGTGTGTGCGCATGTGCATGCTGTGTGTGGAGAGAGTGATTGAGCAAGAAATGGTGAGGGAATGTGTCAGTGCATGCATGCATATGTGTATGTGTGAGAGTGAGTGAGAGAGTGTGTGCATGCGTGTGTTCATGCATATGTGTAATGTGCGAGAGAGTGTGATTGAGAGAGTGTTTCTGTGGAAGGACTGTGTGAGAGAGTAAATGAGTGAGGAGTGAATGAGTGAAAGAGTGTGTGTGGGTGAGTAAATGAGTGTTTGAGAGAGAGAGAGAGAGAGAGAGAGAGAGGAGAGAGAGAGAGAGACGAGATCGAGAGAGAGAGAGAGAGAGAGAGAGAGAGAGAGAGAGAAGAGAGAGAGAGAGAGAGAGAGAGAAAGATGTCCAACGGTTACACCGCACTCTCAGACTGAAATATTTCTTCAGCACTAAGACTAACAATGCCGCCCCTTCAACCCCTTCAACCCCAGCAGACGGCTTTTCTGGATTTTCAAAGGCCAAGTCTTCATGGACACCTGGGCCTGGATCTTCGAAAAACGCTTTTTGACATTCAGAAATTGTGGCCACCACCACTCAGACGTTCGAACCTTACTTCAGACGAAAGGTTAGCGCTGACCCAGCTTCAACGTCGAGATGACATTATCATCAAACCCGCCGATAAGGGTGGAGCAGTCGTGGTTTGGCGGAAGGATCTTTACATTGCAGAAGGACACAAACAACTCAGTGATGGGTCTTTCTACCAACCACGCCCTACAGATGGCACTGTCGACAATAACCACCAGGTCAAACTGGCCACTTCTACGCTGATCCAACAAGGGCTTCTTCCCCCAGCAGCCAAGTCCTTAAATATCCACGACAGCTGTTTGGGTAGATCGACGTTTTATATGCTGCCTAAAACACACAAACTGAACAATCCGGGCAGACCGATCGTATCAGCCTGTGCATGCCCTACCGAGCACATATCCGGGTTCTTAGACAGCATTTTTCAACCGCTGGTTGGTGATCTCCCATCATATTTGAAAGACACCAACCACGCGATAGCGACGTTTGAATCTATTACATTCACGTCTGACAACCAGTATCATATCTTCACCCTTGATGTGGCCTCACTGTACACTTCGATCCCACACAAGGATGGTCTCTCAGCTTTAAAAGTTCTTCCTTGATAGGCGCCCGAACCGCTCTATTGCCACGGATCCTATTCTACGCCTGGCCGAACTGGTCCTTACTCTCAACTCATTTGAGTTTAACGGCCAGTACTTCAATCAGATCAGTGGGGTTGCAATGGGTACCAAAATGGGCCCTAGCTATGCATGCCTCTTCATGGGCCACCTTGAGCACCAGATATGGCAACTCTACAACGGCAGAGTCCCTGAACTATACAGGCGGTACATTGATGATGGTGTTGGCGTCACCTGTATGCCATTAGCGGATCTCGAAACATTCATAGACTTCTTCTCCAATTTTCATCCTACTATCAAACTCACTTCCCATATTTCTTCGTACGTCCGTCAACTTCTTAGACCTTACGGTTTCCATTGGGACCCATGGTCTCACCACGACGGTCTACTACAAACCGACTGACTCTCACGCCTTTCTACTCTACACCTCTTCTCACCCTCCGTCCTGTAAAGACGCAATTCCTTATTCTCAACTTCTGCGTCTTCGACGACTATGCCAAGATGATGAGGATTTTCGCCACAGGGCCCAGGAGATGTTGGACTTCTTCAGGCTCCGTGGCTATCCTGATCATGTCCTATCGTCAGCCTTCCGCCGGGCTCTACCTATTAGCCGCGCAGAGGCTCTCACCTCTGCACCTAAACCAAAAAACCTTCGACCGGTACTCTCTCTCACCTACCATCCGCACAATATTTCAGTCAAAAATATCCTCTTTCGACATCTGTCTATCCTTCAAGCTGATCCTACTACCAGCGCGATATTTTCAGAGAAACCACTAGTGGCCTACAGACGTGACCGCAACCTCAAAGATGTACTCGTCCATAATAGAGTACAGGGATCTCCACCTCCACCATCACAATTAGGTACTAAGGCTTGCCTAAGACCTCGTTGCAAGACCTGCCCATATGTGGTCCACACCCCAGTGGTGCTATTCCCTAAAAGCAGTTTACGCATCAAGGAAGAATTTTCCTGCACCAATCGCAACATTATCTATGCGATCATATGCAAACGGTGTGATATGAAGTATATTGGGAAGACTAGCCTCAAGCTAGCTGACAGATTCCACCAACATCTGCTGGACATCCACACCAACGCCTCCAAGCCTGTCTCCACCCATTTCAACAGCGCCAACCATCAAGGTGCTTCCGATGTCCAGGTCACTGCCATCCAGTCCTGCTCCTCTGGCGCTCAACATCGCAAAAATATAGAAAACCGTTCTCTATGGGGTGCCTAACACCACACGGCCTCAACACCCAACATAGTTTCATCTAATCGTAGTCATTTCCCCTCCCCACTCTCTTGCTTCCACACCCTCCTAGGTGTCACCCTCTCCCTGTCTCTAACCAGTCCTTTTCTCTACTAAATTATCCTCTACCCTGTCTCCCTCGGCCCGATTCCGAGTGACCGAACCAGTAGTTACCTGGGGCATCGCATATTACCACTCTTGGCACTCCTCTCGTACGCTAATATAGTGTGCACCCGTGATGTAATCACTACTCCCCCCGGACCCAATAATCCCCCAACCTAGTTAGCAACTACACATTATATGCGGTTGTGTGTGCATACGCATATACACAAGTACATATGTGTATGTGTGTGCATGTGCATAGATAAATATGTCTCTCTCCCTCTCTCTCCCTCTCAAAATTATCTTACACCAACCCTCTCTGCCTCTCTCTCTCTCTCTGCCTCTCTCGTCTCCTCGCTCAACAATCAGGATCTAGTGCTACCTATGCCATGTGTATTGCTGATGGTCAGATCTTATACAGCCCCAATAACACAAGCACTGGGTGATTTGATCCTAACATATGTTGTATAACAATCAACCTTACTGACTCTATTTCATAGGGAACAGTATGAGTGAAGCCTCATATTTGTAGACCGACCTATTCCGCATACCTCATGTGATATGTTGCAGGCACTATTCCTCTCTCTCTCTCTCTCTCTCTCTCTCTCTCTCTCTCTCTCTCCAAATAATCTCGCTTCCTTGTGCCTATCTATGCCATGTGAATTGATGGTGGTCGGATCTTATACAGCCCCAATAACACAAGCACTGGGTGATTTGATCCTAAAATACGTTGTATAACAATCAACCTTACTGACTCTATTTCATAGGGAACAGTATGAGTGAAGCCTCGTATTTAGAGACAGACCTACTCCGCATACTTCATGTGGTATGTCGCATGGCACTATTCCTCTCTCTCTCTCTCTCTCTCTCTCTCTCTCTCTCTCTCTCTACAGTCTTGCTTCTATGTGCCTACCTATGCCATGTGTATTGCTGGTGATCCGATCTTATACAGCCCCAATAACACAAGCACTGAGTGATTTGATCATAAAATACGTTGTATAACAATCAATCTTACTTACCCTATTTCATATGGTACAGTATGAGTGAAGCTTCGTATTTGTAGACTGACCTACTCCGCATATCCCATGAGGCACATCACATGAATGATATCCACCTACCTCTCTCTTTCCCTCCCTCCACCCCCCCCCCTCTCTCTCTCTCTCTTCTTATATATACCTTGCACATGCCCATGTACAATAGTGTATGAATGTCTGTTGAGCGGTGTATATGTATGTATGTATGCTGACGCATATCAGTCCACCCAGACTTTAGGACTTGCCTCAAAATAACATATATGAGTGCATAATGTGATTTTGGTTAGTACCACCATCAAGCTTGCGCCCACTCATGCTTCGTTAGTACATCCACTGAGATTGCTCAGACACCCTTACCAGACCAGTTGCCGTCCTGCCCTCCTGCCTCCGTCCCCCCTTCTTTCTATGTGCTCACTGAACCGTAACACCTATCACCCCGCCACCATCCTCCATCTCACTACGTCGGTTGGGTATAAAAAGAATACATCGGAGATATTCTGAGTCACTCACAGATCGGAACTGTGAGGTAAGTATGAACATTTTTTTTCAATTCTCATTTTCTCTTCATTGCTTTAATTTTTTCATCCTTTTGTTCTTCTCGTCCTGTCGTCACCTTTTGATGTAGTCACAGGAAATCTCCTTGACTATATGTTGTGTTTGTTTGCTGATGAAGGCTAATCGCCGCAACGTCCTGTGTGTGTCGTAAATCTGTTATGTAAAGCTGCACTACTTTGTGTCATTTTATATTGTTTACATTTTCACAGCTTCACCGCAGTTCCACCCAATTTTATTCATATTTTTACTATGTTACTGTATAGCATTAGTACGTAAAGAGAATACAGAGCAATGAAAGCCCTATGATACTATATAACATTAGTACATGAAGAGAATACAGAACACTGAAAGCCCTATGATACTATATAACATTAGTACATGAAGATAATACAGAGCACTGAAAGCCCTATGATACTATATAACATTACTACATGAAGAGAGAATACAGAGCACTGAAAGCCCTATGATACTGTATAATATTGCTACATGAAGAGAGAATACAGAGCACTGAAAGCCCTATGATACTATATAACATTGCTACATGAAGAGAGACTACAGAGCACTGAATGCCCTATGATACTGTATAACATTACTACATGAAGAGAATACAGAGCACTGAAAGCCCTATGATACTGTATAACATTAGTACATGAAGAGAATACAGAGCACTGAAAGCCCTATGATACTATATAACATTACTACATGAAGAGAGACTACAGAGCACTGAAAGCCCTATGATACTATATAACATTAGTACATGAAGAGAATACAGAGCACTGAAAGCCCTATGATACTATATAACATTGCTACATGAAGAGAGACTACAGAGCACTGAAAGCCCTATGATACTATATAACATTACTACATGAAGAGAATACAGAGCACTGAAAGCCCTATAGTACTGTATAACATTACTACATGAAGAGAGAATACTGAGCACTGAAAGCCCTATGATACTGTATAATATTGCTACATGAAGAGAATACAGAGCACTGAAAGCCCTATGATACTGTATAACATTACTACATGAAGAGAATACAGAGCACTGAAAGCCCTATGATACTGTATAATATTGCTACATGAAGAGAGAATACAGAGCACTTGAGAGCCCTATGATACTGTATAACATTGCTACATGAAGAGAGACTACAGAGCACTGAGAGCCCTATGATACTATATAACATTACTACATGAAGAGAGACTACAGAGCACTGAAAGCCCTATGATACTATATAACATTACTACATGAAGAGAGACTACAGAGCACTGAAAGCCCTATGATACTATATAACATTAGTACATGAAGAGAATACAGAACACTGAAAGCCCTATGATACTGTATAATATTGCTACATGAAGGGAGAATACAGAGCACTGAAAGCCCTATGATACTGTATAACATTGCTACATGAAGAGAGACTACAGAGCACTGAGAGCCCTATGTACTATATAACATTACTACATGAAGAGAGACTACAGAGCACTGAAAGCCCTATGATACTATATAACATTACTACATGAAGAGAGACTACAGAGCACTGAAAGCCCTATGATACTATATAACATTAGTACATGAAGAGAATACAGAACACTGAAAGCCCTATGATACTGTATAATATTGCTACATGAAGGGAGAATACAGAGCACTGAAAGCCCTATGATACTGTATAACATTGCTACATGAAGAGAGACTACAGAGCACTGAGAGCCCTATGATACTATATAACATTACTACATGAAGAGAGACTACAGAGCACTGAAAGCCCTATGATACTATATAACATTACTACATGAAGAGAGACTACAGAGCACTGAAAGCCCTATGATACTATATAACATTAGTACATGAAGAGAATACAGAACACTGAAAGCCTATGATACTGTATAATATTGCTACATGAAGGGAGAATACAGAGCACTGAGAGCCCTATGATACTGTATAACATTGCTACATGAAGAGAGACTACAGAGCACTGAGAGCCCTATGATACTATATAACATTACTACATGAAGAGAGACTACAGAGCACTGAAAGCCCTATGATACTAGTATAACATTAGTACATGAAGAGAATACAGAACACTGAAAGCCCTATGATACTGTATAATATTGCTACATGAAGGGAAGAATACAGAGCACTGAAAGCCCTATGATACTGTATAACATTGCTACATGAAGAGAGACTACAGAGCACTGAGAGCCCTATGATACTATATAACATTACTACATGAAGAGAGACTACAGAGCACTGAAAGCCCTATGATACTATATAACATTACTACATGAAGAGAGACTACAGAGCACTGAAAGCCCTATGATACTATATAACATTAGTACATGAAGAGAATACAGAACACTGAAAGCCCTATGATACTGTATAATATTGCTACATGAAGGGAGAATACAGAGCACTGAAAGCCCTATGATACTATATAACATTACTACATGAAGAGAGACTACAGAGCACTGAAAGCCCTATGATACTATATAACATTAGTACATGAAGAGAATACAGAGCACTGAAAGCCCTATGATACTATATAACATTACTACATGAAGAGAATACAGAGCCCTGAGAGCCCTATGATACTATATAACATTACTACATGAAGAGAATACAGAGCACTGAAAGCCCTATGATACTATATAACATTACTACATGAAGAGAGACTACAGAACACTGAGAGTCCTATGATACTGTATAACATTACTAAATGAAGAGAGACTACAGAGCACTGAAAGCCCTATGATACTATATAACATTACTACATGAAGAGAGACTACAGAGCACTGAAAGCCCTATGATACTGTATAACATTAGTACATGAAGAGAATATAGAACAGAATCAACAGAGCAATTAACACACTGACCATACAAAACTGGATGCCACGGCAACTGTTCCCGTAGTGATCTAAGGGAGGTGACCACATGAAGATCCCCATGACATTAGGAACCACAAGCATGATTCCACCCGACACGCCAGATTTTCCTGGTAGACCTACCTGTACACAGAAATAGAGCTTGTACAAGAAGATGTCTTTACTTATATATCCTAATTATAACCCAAAAGTGCCGAGTAGGATATTGATAATAAATAAGGACAGACATAATAATGTCCAATATATATCATTCAATAATGTCTAATACATCATATACTGTCTAATACATCTCACAATGTTTAATGCATCTCATAATGTCTAATACATCTCATAATATCTAATAAATCTCATAAAGTCTAATACATTTGATAATGATATTATATCTCATAATATCTAATACATCTCTTGTCTAATACAGTGGTTCTCAACCTATTTTGGCCCTTGCACCCCTTCACCATATGTTCAGAATGTAATTACCCCCTTTTGTATTGCCTCCCTATAAATCTCTCCACCCCCTCTCCTCCACCCCCACACAGTATACATAAAAATGGAAGCTAAATTTAATAACACACACTAGAACAAGTCTAGACGTCTACATAAAACGTGATTTGTGGGTCTACTTACATTATAAAACTGAATTTCAGAAGGGCGAGAAGTACAGAACCTTAAAGTATGGAGGGTAAAAACAATATAAAGTAATCGGTTCTTGTATTAACGCGACCTTGAAATAATCTTAATTCCCCCTGGAAACCCTAAAATTCCCTCTTGGGGGAATTCCCCACCAGATGAGAATCACTGGTCTAATACATCTCATAATATCTAATACATCTCATAGTGTCTAATAAAATCTTATAATATCTAATAAATCTTGTAAACATCAGTACTATTCCACATATTCCCCATCAAATTGCACAGCTTTATGCCAGCATGAAACAAGTGCATGTTTTCCTGGCCCGTACCAGATTTTGTCTGGATCATGTAGCCATTTCTTCGCTACATGAATCACTTCTTTCATCATCTTCAAACCTTATTCCCCCTGGGAAGGTTAACGTGGTCAACAAATGCCCGCAGAAGTCGGATGTGTCGGCCTAACGGCGCAAGAATGCAGCTCTGCTGTAAACAGGCACAACGCAATCACGTCCGGAAAAAAGTCCGGATGAACACAGAAGAAGAAGAAACCTTATCCCACAGAGTGCATCTTTAAGTGGACCAAATAGATGAAAATCAGACGGTGTCAAATCGGGACTATAGGGCGGATGGGGTAATAGTTCAATCCAATTTGGTGATTGCTTCCAGTGTTGCCAGACATGTGTGAGGGCGTGCATTATTGTGAAGGAGAAGCAGGTCTGCTGGATTTTTATGCGGCCGAACTCTGCAAAAACATTGGGTTTTTTTTAATGTCTGAATGTAAGCTTGCGGATTTTCTCTACTCTTGACATAAAATCCACAAGAATCACACATTCAATGTCCCAAAAGACAGTGATCATGATCTTTCCAGCTGAAGGAGTTGTCTTGAACTTCTTCTTTCTTCGTGGTGATTGCGGATGATGCCACTCCATTGACTGTCTTTTTGTCTCAGGCTCAAAATGATGTGCTCAGGTTTCGTCACCTGTAACCATCTTAGCCAAAAAGTTCTCTCCATCAGCATTGAAATGCTCCAACAATTAAGATGAAATGGCTTTGCTTTGTAATCGGTGGTTATTTGTGAGACTTCAAGGAACCCAACTGGCGCAAACCTAGAATATCCGAGAGTTTTATAACTGCATTTCCACTACCATTGCTGACTGACAACTGTAAGGTCAATTGTCTAGTAGTGAATAGAATGGGCAAATATAAATGTATGATCATTGGAAATACCTGGTTTAAACATTGTAAGAGGACAACTTTACACATGGACAAGCTTTGAAAAGAAAATATTCAATCAAACTGATTACATATTTAGTAATAAAAGATTGATTGATAATGGACTGTATAATTTTTCCTTGATAACTCAGTCAAGTTCTCCAAGTACATCACATATTTCTAGAGGATACTGTCTGACCCTAAAGCGTTACCTTAGTTCATTCCTTAACAGCATATTCTACCTCACCGATAAGATGGGCAGCTGTCAACGTCCTAAAGACCTAGGGAAATGAAACTCGGGTTCAGACAGGCAACAAACTCCATTCTGATACTTTCTGATATAATTTATTCACAGTAATCTGGCGAAGAATGGGTTTCGCAGCCAGTTACAATATTTACGATATCACAGGAGTTCATAACAAAGCAATCATACACATAACCATCACAGCAAAACTCTATCAACTATCTTATAATCAACAATCCTTAAATACACTGGTTTCTATCTATCAAGTCCCCCTTAAGCTAAACCCTCCTTCGTGGTCGGTAGTCCAGTCGCCGTCTGCCCTTCGACGTGTGTCCGGCGGACACGGGGTGTAACTCTCTTCGAGCTTCTCGTGGAACAGGTCCTGGCACGCTGTAGGCGGGTTCCACCTGTGTCCACGGAGCTGTACACAAACTGACCCATCATTCTCGAAGGCTCTAGATTGTTCGAGCATTCGAGTGGTTCTGTTTACTTTCCTTATATTGGGGTTATATCCCTTCTATAAATCCCTTCTAACTTTATGTCCATACCTACTCCATGTGAGACTTTGACAGGGTTCCCCTCCCCGCCGTTCTTGTGGGTTACTATATGCTAATTAGTCTGTACTAATTCTGTCATAGGATCACATGAAGTTGGTGGTTGTAGTTTCGTGGATGGGAACTTAGGTAATCTATATACTTGCACTAATAACTCATGTATTTCCCCGTACAACAATTCAGGGTGATTGCTGAAGAGCTCCTATCTCTTCCATATTCCTAAACCTGCTTATCCGACCGAAGTTCCCTGACGCTTACAGTTGTATTTGCAACCGCGCCCTTCTCAAGTATCCATATGATACCAGGATAATGAACTCTGTATTAGAGAGTTTCATCAAGACAAATTGTCTTGGCTTATTTAAGAATACCTGCAATTCTTGTCCTGAATGTGTATTTTGATACACTTTTACTTCCGTATGTTTTATAGTGCCCTAATATATATATTCACTTTTGTTTTCTCCCAAGTAACTACTTATGTTCTTGTTTGCCTGTTAGTGTGTCTACTCCCTCTTTACTTGCTGTAATAAAGTGTATGTTATTTACTTGTTAGTGTTTAGTTTTGTGAGTGTATGTTTTACCTAATGTGTAAAGTGTGTGCTACGTGTGTGTATGTGGTGTGTAGTATACTTCTAAGCGTCACGAGTTGGAATATCCTTTATCATGAATTACGCCATCTGTGTAACGCATGAACGGGCATTCAAACAGTGATTCTCAGAATAATACTATTCTATTTAATACTAAACATGTATACCAAATTTAGACAAGTGTTACATTTTACATCAAAACGCAGACAAATTAAAATGAATACTTTTTGCGTACAATTTGTCCGCTCAGTATATCGCTCTCTCATTTAATTCATTTACTCTCTGATTCGTACACCTTTCATTCAACATAGTATTTTGTTAAAATATACAAATTAAGTTGAGGTAAATGTTGTCGCCCTTAGAAAAAAAACTTCGGCGATATATTATATTGAAAGCGCCAAGTACTATTTGTACTGGTGGTAACAAAATGGTTTATAAGTTAAATTGGAATAGTTTTAGGAGGAAAATTTTAAACATGAATGAAAATGTTTATGACATATTATGATAGAAAATGAAAAATTGACATGTTCACATATTTTATGCATACAATAATACAACAATTTAATACATATTTAACTAATCAAATTAAACTAATTAAATCCATCGACGATCCGTGTGTTGTCGTTCTTTGTCCGTGTGTTTCTCAAATGCTGTTACAGTTCATAGGTAACGCATTGGTGTCACATTTTCGTGTAGTTGTTTCGCACATGTCGTAATAGTCATAATATATCGTTGCGGTTATATCCGATGTTCTGTTCCGTCCGTTGGTGAAGTATATCAAATTCACTCGTACGCGAAGTTCGTAATGTTCACATAGTATCGTTATGTTCTGTGGTTGATGAAATAAATTCACAACTCTTAATCTGCACAGTTCTGATTGTTTATGCTGCACTGTTAATTGCCAATGTGGCATGATACAACTTTAGTGGTTCTATAATTTTGAGTCATTTCACGTTTAATGTTTGTGATAGATATACCTAAAGTATTGAATAGCCTATCGATATTTTTGCAGTTCTACAGTAAGTGTAGAGGTACACTGAATTTTGTGCAACAGAATAAAATATCACAGCTTATCATATGGCAACTAATCAATGTAAATAGTGTCAATCTGCTGATGCATTGGGTAATCTTGATAAAATATCAGGAATTAAGTTATCTTTCCTTTAATGTGATGGATTTCGAAGTCGAAATCTTGTAACAAAAGGCACCATCTTGCCAATCTGTGATTTTTTGGCTTGCCCTCTCTAATGACCAGCAGTGGCGAATTATCCGTGAAGACAACGAAGTGGGAGCCAAGAAGGAACTTACGTAGTCGGAGAACACAGAAAAACAAACTTAAGGCTTCCAACTCAGCTGTGGAATACCTGGTTTCCGCCGCTTTTAACTTCCGGCTTACGTACAGGATTGGGTGTTTCACGCCTTCATATTCTTGCATTAGACATCCTCCGATCGCGATAGCACTTGAATCTGTGGTTAATATAAATGGTAAATCGGTGTTTAGTAATCTGAGTATGGGTGGATTGGAAAAAAACAGATTTCAATTTGCACATTGTATCCTCTAAACTGATACTCTCACAATTCCAAATAATACATAATTGTATGGGTATTGATGTAATAATAAGTCTAAACAATGTAAGAGTGAAACTGAATTTAGAATAGGCATATATCAGAGTTATATGGACAATTCTGCACCAATAGGAGTTAATGAACTGTATCCTGGTTTTCCCTCTTTCAATATGGCGCAATGTTGACTGATATATGAATGAGATGGTAATTATGATGGAAAATTTGTTTGTTATCCAGATAGTGGTGAAAGATAGTTTTTGAAAGATAGATCGTGTTGTTGCAAGTTGTGTTGCTAGCAACAGTAGCAAGAGTGTCAGTAATTTGTTTCTGTTGATTCTAATGTTTGGTGAAATGTGATTGTCTACTCTTGTTGGTTGAGGTGTGTGTTTCAAAGAAATTGCGGTATTTGTCTGCTAAATGGTAGATGGTGATTTTATGTTGTTGCTTGATTCCGTAATGATGGGTTTTGACACGCATCGTTTGCTATTTTTGTTCATGCAATAAAGCGATTTGTTTGTATGCAATCGTTTCTGACTTTTATTTTGTGTGAAGTCAATTGTTTGTGTTTGTTTATTTGCATACTGTTTGCTTGCATGATTGCTGTTTGATGATGTTATTTCTGTATCTGCATAACTTTCTGCAGGTTTATGTGTTGTTTCCGTTTTTGTTTTATGTGTCATTGATCGATGATAAATTTGCGATGAACACATATGATGACACTTGTTTGTTAATAATACTTCTTTGTCACTAGTAGTGTCCCTTAGGATATCCTTGTATTTCTTGGTTATGTTTCTTGAATTAATCACGTAACTGTTTCTTGTTTCCAGAGAAACAAATTGTTTCGACTCATAGAGTTGGAAATTATGAGTTCTCTCAGTTGTTGGTTTGGTAACTACGTTTTTGTCTTCACGAGAAACTGTCCTGTAATGTGAAGTTTTCTTCCTTGTCTTGTGTAGTAGTGTCGTTAAGAAGTACTGTCGTTGCTGTGCTTCTGTCATTGTTGTTCCTGGCATAATATTGTTTCGGTTGGGAATAATTTGACAGAGTCGAGTCGGTTTGTAATGACTCGTCAAGGCTGTTCGTCGTGGTTAAGAAGAGTTGTTGCTATTGTGTCGTTGACTTCGTCGTTTTGTTGTCAAGAGAATGTGTCGCTAAAGTAGAATTGTCATTGTTGTTCTTGTCATTGTCGTTTTTGTTGGTCTGGTTAGTGTCCCCTGTTCTATCTGTCTGGTTGTTCATGTGGGTTATCTGAGTCGTTTGTCGAGTTACTATGTTAGCGTGTTCTGTCTGTTGTTGCACATTTACAGGTTCACAGTTTTGTTCTTTGCTGGCATCCTCAATTCGAGGTTTTATGCTGGTGGTGTAATTGAAAGATTCAACCGCCCCTGTGTTGTGCACCTCTGTGAATTCGTTTGGAATTCCGTCATTGGTGGTCTCCCTTGTGTTTTTGGCAGTTGGAGACATACAATTGTGTTCTTTTATTCTGGGATCACTGCTTGATGTTTGAATGCAGTTTTTTCGTTCCCATTCTTTGATATCTTCTTCAGAACAGGATTTTATGTTGGGAAGATTCCCGAGAATAATGTCCGCGCACGGGTTTTCTAATACCGCGCACAGCACTTGTCCTGACACAAAAGGTGTTTGAATTTCTGCCAGTGCCAGGGGGTATCTTTCGATGGTACCTGCGAATGTGCGACATGTCACATAGTTGTGTGTGTAGTCTCTGTCATTAATTAAAGTCTTTTTAATGCCAACCAGAGTCGCCTCGCTGTCACGCATGATTGTACAAAGTTGATTATTTACAACACCTTTTACAAATTTTAACTTGCCTTTTGACGTTAAGGCTGCGTTGGCCATTTCGTTGGATACACGAATTGTATGGCCACATTCAAGGGTGGTATCCAACTGGAACTTTTTACATGTGTTACAGGTGTTATTATTGATGGTATTGATGACTTCTAGGGCATTCACTGATTCATTCTCACTTTCATTCTTGATGTCACACTGATTAAGCTCTTCGATTTCTTCATCTGTAGATGTATCTACTAATGCTGCATTGGCCTGTTTCATCATCTTGCGGCCGTCGCAACGTCCGCTATAATGGCCGTACGCAGAACAAAAGAAGCACTTAACCGCTCTCCTATAGGCGTTCTTTTGTTTCTTTGTTTTTCCACCATCATTTGGAGGTGGTGTGGGTAGGTTGGTGCTTTGTCACATATAGCGTACTGTTCATGAGTTAAATGACAATATTGACACAGGACTGGCTTTGAGAATTTAGAGCGTTGTTTGAATTTGTTATCACTTGGTTTAGAGTATTTGGTGTTTGTGACAGCTGCTGTTTCATTCTGACTAGTGTTTAATTGAAAAATGTCACGATTTGCTGTGAAATAAGCACTTCCTTTCTGCTCGACTTCTTGAATAGTCTTACAATCACTTTGTCTTAGAAATTTAGAGAAAGGCGTGGGTATTGTGTTCATAATCTTGTCTATTATTATCAGATCTTTTAGTTTATCATGGCTGTTGTTTGTCTTCGCTGAGGTAATCCATTTAGTGCAAATATCTTGGACTGTAGACACGTAGTCTATGAACGTTTGGTTGGGTGATGGTGACAATTTTGAAAACTGCAATTGATAACCTGCTGTGTCTAGTGAAAAATGTTGCAATATTCTCTGTTTTAGATAGTCGTAATCTTTCCTCATGTCTTGTGGAATTGTTTCAATCACTTTTAAGGGCTCTAATGCTAAGTTTCTCATAAGGATAAATGCCCAATCGACCTTTGCAATGCTATGATATGACATTAAGCACTCAAAGTTTTCTAAATATGCACTTATGGAGTCTCCGGAACAGAAAGGTTTGACTAAGCCTTTGTATTTGTTGTATTTTTGCTCCTCTTCTTTACTCCCTAATCTATTTACCGAAATTTCCATGTTGGAGTCAATCTCCATTTGTTTGACTTTTAATTGTGTTTGCGTATCGATTTCTTTTTGTTTCAAAACTAATTCTAGTTCTAACTTCTTTGTTTCTGCGTTTAATTGAGCTTGTTTGCTAGCAGCCTCGATTCTAGTTTCTTATTCTCCGCTTGTTTGTTAGCAGCTTCGAGCTCCATTCTTTTATTTTCCGCCTCCATCTGCATCTTTTTATCATAAACCTCCCTTTGCATCTTTTTATCTTCAGCCTCCATTTGCAGTCGTTTTTGTTCTCTTTCCGCTGCACTGTCTTCTCTTGCTATGTTTTCTGAATGCGTTTTTTGCGCCCATTCTGACAGTTTATCTGCAGTATAGCCTAATTTAAGTCCTAACTCAATACACTGTTCTAGTGTTGACATTTTGTAAATTTAGCTAAATTTAAATTTTTAGAAATTAAATCCCTTTGGAAAAAGTTTGGGTGTACAACAATTGGTTATGTCCCTTAATGTTTACATATACACTTTCTACAGAATAAATTCAAATGGACATGAAATTTGCATGTACAGATAATAAATTGCAATACATAGAAAAAATGTTACATAAAGGGAAAAAAATGAGTATCGTTTAGAGTTACAATTAGCATGAAACCTATGGGACTTATCTGATTTGATGGTTTCTTTGCTGTAGTGTTGTTGTTTGGTTCTCCGGTTCTTTCGCTACTGCTGGAGAACAATTTACATGCACACAACTTTTCGCGGAACAATCTGTCGTTGGAATGAAAAAGATTAGTATTTTGTCACAGTTATTGTCCAGTCATGTCAATGTTAATATTTATAGTGCATGGTTTATCAGTTACTTTTCTAGAGGGACTACGATAGTTTATGAAAAGATGAGAAGATAGTCGCTGTAAACTTGAGACTTTGTCATGTATGAATGTTAATATATTTTACTTGGCAAAACCAAGAGCTGTAGAGAAATTGAAGTAGAATTTAATAGTCTTGAGCTTGCCAAAACCGGCTTGAGACTCCAAATAGCTTGCCGACGTCCTAAAGAACTAGGGAAATGAAACTCGGGTTCAGACAGGCAACAAACTCTATTCTGATACTTTCTGATATAATTTATTCACAGTAATCTAGCGAAGAATGGGTTTCGCAGCCAGTTACAATCTTTACTATATCACAGGAGTTCATAACAAAGCAATCATACACATAATCATCACAGCAAAACTCTATCAACTATCTTATAATCAACAATCCTTAAATACACTTGGTTTCTATCTATCAAGTCCCCCTTAAGCTAAACCCTGCTTCGTCCTCGGTGTCCAGTCGCCGTCTGCCCTTCCAAGTGTGTCCAGCGGACACGGGGTGTAACTCTCTTCGAGCTTCTCGTGGAACAGGACCTGGCACGCTGTAGGCGGGTTCCACCTGTGTCCACGGAGCTGTAGGCAAACTGACCCATCCTTCTCGAAGGCTCGAGATTGTTCGAGCATTCGAGTGGTTACGTTTATTTCCCCTATATTGGTGTTATATCCCTTTTAGAAATCCCTTCTAACTTTATGTCCATACCTACTCTATGTGAGACCTTGACATGCATTCAAGTACTTTGTTGATGGCATCGACTTGTCTACATACCAGCTCTCCAACATGACTGGCATGGGTGAAACTGCAGTGTTCATGGGGCTCGGACCTCAAACGACAATTGATCAGACGGAACTCGGGATTTGAGGAGTTATGACGATGTTCCAGAAGAATATGATATAACTGTATTTGATTAAATGTAGGATTATGTACATTAATAAATGTAGATTTGTTGTATCTGAAATACAATAATAATAATATTAATAATAATAATAATAATAATAATAATAAGAAGAAGAAGAAGAAGAAGAAGAAGAAGAAGAAGAAGAAGAAGAAGAAGAAGAAGAAGAAGAAGAAGAAGAAGAAGAAGAAGAAGAAGAAGAAGAAGAAGAAGAAGATATCATTCCCCCGATAATAAACCCTAGTGAATTTGTTAAAGCTAAATGTAATATATGACCCTGTCTTATTTTCGGAGAAACACGTTATTGAGGAAGTTCACCACAAGCCAACAATGTTTTAAAGTGTAAAACTTTAATTTATGAACAGTTACAGAACGTTTCAGAATCTAACAACTCATATATCAAGGATCTACAAGATTAGACACTTGGCTGCTGATATCTGGTTTAGTCTAGAACACTGCACACAGCCGTAATAAATTATGGCTTCTTAATTCACCAAATACATAACTGCACAAACCCTGACAAATCTATGGGATTTATTACCTTAAATATATGTGGTTTGAAGAAATCGCGATTTGCACCCCACGCAGAATTATTTTATCTGTTCTATTTCTCAAGACATATCAATGTTTTGAAAGGAAATGCGATCCCTGAGGACAATAAGTTGGGGTCTGTTGAAATCTATCTATCTATCTATCTATCTATCTATCTATCTATCTATCTATCTATCTATCTATCTATCTATCTATCTATCTATCTATCTGTATAGACAGTGAATATCACTCCGAGCGATTGAATGGATAAGAGCACTCGCTCTTAAACTTCCGGTGTGTTGAAGCCGATGTACCGAGCTCATTTGGTTGTTTCGGGATTTGAGATTTAAATATATTGATTAATTTGGTTATTTCGGGATTTGAATTTTAAATATTGAGCACAACCCACTACTGGCAACGCTGATCGTATTCCGGTATGAACCTAAGGCCTATCCACGTCAATATGGAAGCACTAGACTCGAGTTTCGCTCTCGTTTGAGCTCGTCAGTAGTGCATATCCCTGACCGGATCCGGAAACAAGCCCCGGATCATCCTTGCCAGTGAGAAGTCCTGATCGTTTCGGGTCCACATCGATTGACGGACGTCAGTCGCGGCGATTGGGCAATCTTGAGCATAGCCTACGATGGATGACGTTGTAATATTCTGTTATGATAATTTGGCTGTGTGTCCAACGTGTGCCGCGTGGTTACACACCCGCTTCACACGCCAGTGATCCGGGGCTTGTTTCCGGATCCGGTCAGGGATATGCACTACTGACGAGCTCAAACGAGGGCGAAACTCGAGTCTAGTGCTTCCATATTGACGTGGATAGGCCTTAGGTTCATACCGGAATACGATCAGCGTTGCCAGTGGTGGGTTGTGCTCAATATTTAAAATTTAAATATATATATATATATATATATATATATATATATATATATATATATATATATATATATATATATATATATATATATATATATATATATATATATCATGTGCCATGCCGGAAAGCGTGGGCGGTCATGACTCGCCATTTCACTCGATCACCAGTGTCGTGGATCAGCTCAGTGTTCCTGTCTCGTCCATGCCATGTGGCCAAGCCATCCAGGTATTTTCCTCTCGGTCTTCCTCTTGGTCTGTTCCCCTCGATCTTGCCAGTTGTCACTAAGTTCTCCAATCCATTTCTTCTCATAACATGTCCAAAAAATTTTGACTGTCTACGTCTAATTTCTCTAATCAGTTTACGATGTTCATTTGTCTCCTGTAGTACTTGGTCATTGGTTTTTCTGTCTGTCCATGGTATTCTTTGCATTTTCCTCAGAAACCACATTTCTGCAGCCATCAGATGCTTTTCAGCTTGACTGCTCATTGTCCAAGTTTCACATCCATACAAAAGAACAGGCTCTATGTATCCCCTCAACACTCTTTTTCTCGTTTCAATTGACATCTTTTTATTGGTCAGAATGTTTTTCATCTTGCTAAAGGCTACTTTCGCCATGGCGATTCTTGTTCTAATCTCTTCAAGGCATCTCCCATCAGATGTTATAACTGTTCCAAGATAATTGTACCGATTCACTTGTTGAAGAATATTTCCATTTACTTGTATATTACATTGTGGCACTTCTTCCTTCCTACTGAGGACCATAACCTGAGTCTTTTTAACAATTTAATTCTAACCCCAGTTGCTCACTGTGTACAACAACCGCATCTACTAATTGTTGCAGGTCCTGCGCATTGTCTGCAATTAATACTGTATCATCTGCATATCTAATGTTATTGATGTTTCGTCCTCCAATGCTGATTCCATTTATATCCTCTACATTTCTGAAAATATTTTCACTGTACAGGGAAAAAAGATCTGGAGACAATCACACATCCCTGCCTAACACCTCTCTTAATTGGCTGATACTGTCCCACTTCATTATCAATCCTTATTGCAGCTTGTTGTTTCCAATATATGTTTGTTATAAGTCTAATGTCTTTCCCATCAATTTGTAGATCTGCAAGCATATCCACCATGCTGACATGTCTAACTGCTATCAAAAGCCTTTGTATAGTCAATAAAGCAAGATGTATATCCTTGTTTACTTCTATAGCACGTTCAATAACTGTTCGCAGCATATACACAGCATTTACTGTACCCTTTCCTTCTACAAACCCGCATTGTTCTTCCCCTATTTCAGGTTGTATCTTCTTCCTCATTCTTTGCATGATAATTCTTAGCAAAATCTTTGTGATGTGACTCATTATACTAATTGTTCTATGTTGATCACATTCCAAGGTTCCTGATTTCTTTGGGATTGCAATAAATATAGAGTTACATAATTCAGGAGGTATATCTCCAGTATCATATAATGTGTTCAGCAGTCTGGTGACTTGATCTAGTCCAAATTCTTCTAAAGCTTTAATCATTTCTGTTGTGATGTTATCTGCACCGGGGGCCTTGCCAGCTTTCATATGCTTAAGAACATTTCGAACCTCCATCTCCAAAATTGGCGGTCCTTCATTATTAAATCTAATATCATACTGTTCGTCTCTGTTATCATCATAAAGGTGTTTCACATAATCTGTCCATACCTGTAGAATCTGGTCTTTTTCTATTATGATTTTGCCATCTTCAGTTTTTAGACACCCTGTTGATGTACTTGTTCTTTTATTAGTAAGTTCCTGAATTCTTTTGTGCACTAATTTGGTATTTTGACTGTTGTGTTGGCTTTCAATTTCTAAGCACTTTTCCTCAAGCCATGCTTCTTTTGCCTCCTTACATAATGTTCTGACTTGTCTGTGAATTTCTTCATATTTGACAGAATTATTTTTGTTGAGTCTTCTTGTTTCCATGAGGTGTAAAATTTCTTCAGTCATCCATTTCTTACGACCCACCTTCTTTAATTTTGGAATAGTTGTTTCTGCAGCCACATTGATTGAATTCTTCAACGTTTCCCATTGATCATCCACATCCTGGAATAGGATCTCTAGATCAGACAAAATTTCAAATCTGTTCTGTACTTCTATGTTGAATTTGTTTTGTATTTCCTTGTCATTACTCAATGTACACAAATCATATTTAGTGTTTCCTGTTATATACTTGACTTTCTTCAACTTTATCCTCAATGTTCCTGTGAGTAATCTGTGGTCACTATAACAATCAGCACTGGGAACTGTTTTTGCTATTGTTAATGCGTTTCTAAATCTTCTGCTAATCAGAATGTAGTCAATCTGGTTTCTAATCCTGCTATCAGGACTCCTCCATGTCCATAATCTTCTAGGGTGTTGTTTGAACCAGGTGTTTCCTACAATCATTTCCTGTTCTTTTGCCCACTCTACGAGTCTGTATCCTCTTTCATTTCTCTCTCCTAAACCATAGTTTCCTACTGTGTATCTATCTCCTTGATTTCCTACTTTTGCATTGAAGTCCCCTATTATGATGTTTATTTCTGAATTTTTACATTTCTTTAAGGCAGACTCTATGTCATTATAAAATTCTTCTACACTATCTTCACTGGATTCTCCTGTTGGGGCATATACTTGAATAATATATATGCTAAAAGGTCTGCCACTTAATTTAACTAGTAGAACTCTGTCCGACACGGCCCAATATCCTTGAATAGATTTTGATGTTTTCCGGTCCAGAATAATTGCCACTCCCCTATGACGATCTTCACCTCCAGAATAAATAATCTTGAAATCTTCTTCTATGATGATGCCTGCTCCTGTCCATCTCGTTTCGCACATACCTAAAATATTAATTTTTTCCCTTTCAATTTCTTGTTTTATGTTCTCTAATTTTCCGTCGTTGTTTAACGTCCTAACGTTCCAAGTTGCTAATTTTAAAGTCTCTGTCCTTGTCTTGCGATGATCGGTCTTTAAGCGAATCATGATTTACTAGGCTTTTTTAAAGAGGTAGTTTGCCGTTGCTTTCCTCTATGGCAGTGACCTTCTGGTCGGAGACCGCAGCCATTGACTCAATATATATATATATATATATATATATATATATATATATATATATATATATATATATATATATATATATATATATATATATGTGTATATATATATATATATATATATATATATATATATATATATATATATATATTATATATATATATATATATATATTATATAAATCAATTTGATTATCGCTCGCTGGAATTTAGGTGGCCTGGTGTACCTTGCCAGTGAGACGACCTGATCGTTCGGGTCCACATCGACTGACGAATGTCAGTCGCGGCGATCGGGCAAATTTTGAGCTACAGCCTACGACGGGTGACGTTGTAATATTCTGTTATGATAATGTGGTAGTGTCCAGTGTGTGTCGCGTGGTTACACACCCGCTTCACACGCCAGTGATCCGGGGTTTGTTTCCGGATCCGGTCAAGGATATGCACTACTGACGAGCTGAAACGAGAGCGAAACTCGAGTCTAGTGCTTCCACATTGACGTGGATAGGCCTTATGTTCATACCAGAATGCGATCAGCGTTGCCTGTATTGGGTTGTGCTCAATATGTAAATATCATAATTGTTACTGTTTTCTTGATATTCAAGGAGAGTCCTTTATTTGCAGTTTCTGTTACTACAATGTCCAACAGTTGCTGTAGATCTTTTGCATGAATAAATTATTACCCATGTCTGTTTCAGCACCGTTCCCCAATGTGACAGCAAACGGCGCAGATAATTGACCACGTCGGCCAGCCGTATGTTTTGTGTTGGGCTATTGGCATTCCAGTATTTACAGTCGACTCTGATGACAACTGTGACATGTACAACATGTAAACATAATCTCTGAAATCACATAACTTGTTCCGCACCCACTTGTAAAATGTATTCGTAGAAGTAGGCTTCTGTTTCGTTGGACTACTGTCGATGCTATCACATTTAGACTACTGTCGTAGCTACCACATTTAGACTACTGTTGTAGCTGTCTCATTAAGACTACTGTCGTGGCTACCACATTTAGACTACTGTCGTAGCTGTCACATTTAGACTACTGTCGTTGCTATCACATTTAGACTACTGTCGTAGCTACCACATTTAGACTACTGTTGTAGCTGTCTCATTAAGACTACTATCGTGGCTACCACATTTAGACTACTGTCGTAGCTGTCACATTTAGACTACTGTCGTTGCTATCACATTTAGACTACTGTCGTAGCTACCACATTTAGACTACTGTTGTAGCTGTCTCATTAAGACTACTGTCGTGGCTACCACATTTAGACTACTGTCGTAGCTGTCACATTTAGACTACTGTCGTAGCTGTCTCATTTAGACTACTATCGTAGCTCTTTCGTTTAGACTACAGTCGTAGCTCTCTCATGTAGACTACTCTCGTAGCTGTCACATTTAGACTATTGTCAACGATGTCTCATTTGCACTATTGGCGCCATTGTCGTATTTAGATTTCTGTCACAGCTGTCTCATGTAGAGTACTGTTGTAGTTCTCTCATTTAGAATACCGTCGTAGCTGTCTCATTTAGACTAAGGTAATTTAGACTGTCTCGTGTAGGATGCGGTCTTAGCTGTCTCTTTTAGACTGACCTGCTAGTATAATGTCTCACATAGAGTATATTGCTGTTATAAATTATATACTTTAGTGTGTATGTTTCTTCTATATGTTTAGAGTATATTGATATTTTAAATATAAAAGTTTAGAGTGTGTTTCTGGTATGTTTACAATATAAAATAACGCAAAGTAATACAGAACGTCTCAATCAACTCCAGCATTTATTAGTTTTTTGTTTGTTTGTTTGTTTGTTTATTTTATTTGTTTTAAATACTCCTAATCAGTATTTTACATTCAGTAATTTGTCATTGCGCTTATTCCATTGTGAAAACCAACGTAAAGCTATCTACCCCTCCCAGCCCAAATCGCATGCAGTTGACTTTGAACCCCGTATCGCGGGATTGTGAAACTGCGTTCATTATCCATAATCCACAGACGGTCGATAGAGTATGTGCTGTTGTAAATTATACAGTTCAAAGTGTATTGTTGAATCCAACTTGTCATGTTTAGAATATGTTGCGGTGTGTGACATATTGACAAACATGTCTGCAAGCTTGAAAATCATCAGCAGAGATGATCAAGAACACCAAGAAACCAGATCTGTGGAGAGACGTGAACGCCTACGCCAGCTGGGAGGGACACATTATTATTATTATTATTGTTTTTGTTTCACTTGCCCTCTTTGATCTCAAGCATAGTCCACACATGTGCTACAACTTCTAGTGCATTGGACTGATTATTTTGCGTGGTTTAGCTTTCCCTATTTCCAGTGTCCCTCGCCATCAGCCGGCTATCATTGACCAGCCAGATCACCCTGCATTGGGTGTTTATAAAATTAAATGGGTGCCGGTCGTTCAGCAATGTCAAACTACTGAACGTAAACTTGTCATGAGATCACGTCAGCCAAAAATTCTGGAATTGACTGCAACGTGCTATAAAGCATCTGTAACTAACCAACTCGCCATCAGGCGAACCCACTCCAACTTAAGAGGTTCTTATAACTCATATCCCTAAGTCAAGGACGAGAAGTCAACATTTTAGTCTAATTGACCAGTGTAGGGGTTGAACCCGCTATCTCGGCATCAGCACACCGTTTTGCTTACGTCAATATCTAGAAGAAAAATTGTACTTGTCAGAGTTACCATCAGTGTAATAAACTGTGCTTATTTATAGAAACAATTTGAGATGTCGTGTTTTGTTGTGTGTCAGAGATCATTGAGTGTTTTGTTGTGTGTCAGAAATTGTTGCGTGTTTTGTTGTGTGTCAGAGATTGTTGCGTGTTTTGTTGTGTGTCAGAGATTGATGCGTGTTTTGTTGTGTGTGTGTCCAAGATTGTTGCGTGTTTTGTTTTGTGTCAGAGATTGTTGAGTGTTTTGTTGTGTGTCCGAGATTGTTGAGTGTTTTGTTGTGTATCAGAGATTGTTGCGTGTTTTGTTGTGTGTCAGAGATTGTTTCGTGTTTTGTTGTGTGTCAGAGATTGTTGATTTTTTTTTGTATTCCGAGATTGTTGCGTGTTTTGTTGTGTGTCAGAGATTGTTGCTTCTTTTTTTTTTTGTATATCCGAGATTGTTGCGTGTTTTGTTGTGTGTCAGGGATTGTTGCGTGTTTTGTTGCATGTCAGAGATTGTTGCGTGTTTTGTTGTGTGTCAGAGGTTATTGCGTGTTTTGTTGTGTGTCAGAGGGTTTTGCTTTTTTTTTTTTATATCCGAGATTGTTGCGTGTTTTGTTGTGTGTCAGAGATATTTGCGTGTTTGCTGACATTTACTGAGACCAGTATGTCAGTTTCGACATCCCACCATATATGCAATGTCAGTTTCGTCATTTTATTGTCATTCTAATGATCGTCATCATCAATATCATCAGTACCATCGTCAATATCGTCGTCAGGACGAGAGAGGGGATATAACAATCAGCTCCTTGTGAGAACAATGAGTAACAGTACTTTGTGAAGGCTGCTGCATTGGAGCAGTGGGAATGTTCAATGGGACTGCTGCATTGGAGGAGTGGGAATGTTCAATGTGGCTGCATCATCAGAAAAATTTGAATCTGTAATAGAGCTGCTGCCGGTCTCCCTGGCCTATGAGTTAGCGACTTTCTCCGTAATCCCGTTTATCCAAGTGAGCAAACGCAGCTGCGCAAGAATCGGTAGCGGTTTTCGCCGCGCACGTTACTTACGGGATATGTGAGACGGCCGCTCAGAAATCAATGGCAAACTACTGAGCGTAATCTTGCCAAGAAATCAACAACAGCGGAAAAATGCTGGAGTTGACAGCGATGTCCTTTAATAGGATATGCGGAAAAAAAATAGAGCTTCTGCTTCGGAAAAATGGGAATATTTAATGGGCTGTATCATCGGGAATATAGCAATGTTCAATGGCGCTGTATCATCGGGAATATGAGAATGTTCAATGTGGCTGTATTATCGTCGATATGCAGTGACGCCAATTACCATAACATAGCTCAATTACGTAACGTAACATAGCGTAGAAGAATACAGCATTACAAAACATAACATATTATTAAATAAGATTCACAACAATGTAAAGCATAACAGTAGTAAGGGGGGTCGTATTTGAGCCGAAAATCTGGTTGGCAACCATTTATAAATCCTTATATAGGGGTTATATAACGCCCCCTTCTCGTGTTTCGACACAAAAACGGACCGCAATTGACCTTTGACATAACAAGGGATGTAATTCATGAATAACAAATCGAATGAATTATTGCGGTTCTCTCCCCTAATTTAAGAGATTTAAAAAAAATTTATTTTTCAAATGAAAATGAAAGATAGCAGTTATTAGTGGTCTTTATTGGTCGGGGTTAATCACTATCATCATACGGTCTCAGAGCTTCAAATGAAAACCTTAATAAAGTAAAGATGGTGGTTAGTAGCGAGAGTAGTGGTCGGTGTGTGTGTGAGTGGGTGTGTGAGTGTATGGGGGTGGGGCGTGGTGGTGCGGGCGTGTAGGTGTGGCGCGCGGGTTCGAACCGTCGAGGCGAGACGGGTGTCATGAAAACCGTAATAGGTAAAAATGAAAAAAAAATTCGGATATACGATCTGTAGAGGGGGGAAGTGGCCTATGCACCATCATCATGTGGGTTGCAGAACATCAAACGAAAACCATGAAAAAAGTAAAGCTGGCATATAATACTAGTTGTAATGGGTATGGCTTAGTGTCATTCGTTGTTAAGGGGTAGGTGAGTGGTGGAGTAGGTAGATAAGTGCTTCCGTGCTGGCCGGTATTATTGGTGTTAATCGGTATTGCTTAGTGAATTCGTTGTTAAGGGGTTGGCTTGCGTATATTAGTGATCTGTAGAGGGTCTTAGTTTTTTAAACACTATCAGGATATGGGTTACAATGAATTCCTTAAAAAGTAAAGATGTCCGGCATTATTGATTCTAGTGGGTATGGCTTAGTGTCATTCGTTGTTAAGGGGTGGGTAGCGGTTATTAGTGGTCTGTAGAGGGTCGTAGTGGTTTAAAAACTATGATCATACGATTACAAATGAAAACCTGTAAAAAGTAAAGATGGCCGGTATTATTGGATGTAGGGGGTATGGCCTAGTGAAATTCGTTGGTAAGGGGCGAGTGAGTAGTAGAGGAGTAGCTAGATAAGTGCTTCTGATCTTTAGTAAGGGGTGAGCTAGAGGTGGAGGGGCTAGATAATTGCTGCCTATCATTGGTAAGGGATGGGCGAGGGGAAGGGTGGTTAGATAGATACGTCTGTTCCATGATAAGAGACGAAGGTTAAGGTTCCTAGTAAAGACTCAAGCTTGAACTCATAGTTGTCTGACCTGAGGGAAACCTCATGGGTGACTCAACGGGTGGCGACGCCATCGGTGATTGTGCGTGAACGTGTTCAGACATGTCTTTGAGGAACACCGGAGGATAACTCAGAGTTTGGTGACCACGGTAAACCTGCTTGAACATGTTTAGACATGTTTTCTATGTATCATCAGCCGAACAGTCTGTATAAAAAAGACCGCAAAGGCGGGCTAAAGACACTACGTTTCCAACATTCTCGTTACACATCGTCAATTCGGTATAGTGTTGTCGCTGATGTATTTCTCCGAAAATAAGCTACATTGTGCTACATTCGGATTTACACCTCGAGATATATCAGATGCATACGATATCAAAATAGTCTGCCTGGTGTATATATTCTTTCACACTAGGTCAAAACTGGTCTGCATAAAGTTCATATGGATGGTGTCACACTGTGTCAAATTCATTATGTGTAAATTTATCATATGCATATGTTGTCACTTGTTATATCATCTATAATATTTGATCGTTTCTCCATATTGAGAATTTGCTGACACTAACAGGAAAAAGCTAGCTTATTGAGTTGTGTATAAGAAGTGAACCCTTTGACAGACTACCACAAAATATGTCAAATGGATACGTTTTCTATTGATATTTCTTGTTTAAAACGTTAGTACCTTTGATTTGATAACATGCTGGTTATTATTTTCTGCAGATGATTTAAAACACTAACATCAAGTTAATATTGGTTGTCTCTTGTTTTGAAGGACTGTAAGTGTTTGTCTTTTCTTCACAACTGTATGACGCTCGGCGTCCAGTACTTACACCAGAATGACTTGTGAAAGCGTGCAACTGCAGGAATCTACACAAACCATATAGTTTGGATCACTCTACTGTATCAATACTTCACCAGTGCAACTACACAAAAGAGTATTTTGCTAATTATCAACACTCCATTAGCTGGTGCCGGAAACTACAAGCGGGTTGGAATACGTGCCTTATCATCCTTACTTTTTCCAGCATAATGCCACTAACCAGAAACAAATGACTATCTATGTCTTATATGTGGTCAATACTTTACAAATAGCCGCAAGCTTACACGTCACATTAACACAACCTACAACGACACATAAAAACTATGCATCAGACAACCACTTCATCAACAACAATGGGCTCTACACCCTCAACACCTATGACTACTACACAGTCAGCTTCATCACGCAAAAGAAAAACACCTTCAGACACACAAGAAGCTAACGGCTCACATTGCACCATCCATTTCATACTACTATTGGGACGCAGAGGTGTTTCCAAGGCACCAGGGCCGGGTTATATACTGGCCAAGACCTATTGACGCGTCCTCGTCGAGCGTCCTGGGCAACAGGTCCCTTCGGGGTCCTGGCTAAAGTCAGTAGGATCGCCGATTCCTCCGAAGTCGGAGAGTGTCTGCCTGTACGGCGAGGAACCACCAGTCTGCACACCAATAAGCCAGACATGGGACAACGGATACTCACGCAAACCTCAGGTTCTGTATGACATCACACTGATGTTGGACAACAAGATGTGTTCATCCGACATACAGGACTTCGCGTTGGAGCTCAAGCCAACGAACACAAGCAAGCAAGCATACTACTATTCATAAGTTTGGACGAGATATTGTTTTTCCTACTCTTTATAAGTTTGGTTGAGCTGTTTGCAAGTTTGGTTGAAATATGTGTTTACTTGGCAAATATTTTTCACATTTGTCTAACAACTTTTCCTACATTTTTATAAGTTTGGTTGAGATATTTCTGTATTGGCCAACATTTCTCCCGTTTAGTTAACACATTTTCCTACTTTTTATAATTTGGGGGAACTATTTCTGTATTTGGCCAATATTTCTCCCGTTTTGTTTGCAAACGTTCCTACTTTTTATAAGTTTGGATGAGCTATTTCTGAATTTGGTCAACCTTTTTATTACTTTGGCTACCATATTTTCGTATTTCGGTTGAGATGTTTCTTCATTTGATTAACATTTTCCTACCTTGGTTAACACGTTTCCTGAGTTTTGTCGACATATTTCTTGAATGAGTCATCAATATGTAACATTCTCTCACCACATGACAACTATATATACACCATCAACACTCAAAAATCAACAACCAAGACGTAGTTATAATACGTATATTCCTGTTTATTTACAGTACATTTTTACTGGAATAAATTTGCATATTGTCATTATATGAAATAGATGGTGCAATGTGAGACTTTAGCTTTCTGTGTGTCTGAAGGTGTTTTCCGTTTGCGTGATGAAGCTTAGGGAGTAGTGGTCATACGTGTTGAGGGTGTAGTTCCCATAGTTGTTGATGAAGTTGGTGTTTGATGCTTTGTTTTTATGTGTCGTTGTAGGTTGTCTTTTCTGTTGTATAGATTATCACAGAGGTGGCATGTATAAGTTTCGGTGTTGTGAACTGTGTTAATGTGACGTGTAAGCTTGCGGTTTTCTGTAAAGAATTGACCACATGTAGGATACAGATAGACATTTTCTGGTTAGTGGCCATTATGCTGGAAAAAGTACGGGTGATAAGGCACGTTTTCCAACCCGCTTATAATTTCCAGCACTAGCTATTGGAGTGTTGACAATTAGCACAATACTCGTTTGTGTAGTTGCACTGGTGAAGTGTTGATACGGTAGAGTGATCCAACACTATATGATGTGTGTAGATTCCTGTAGTTCCCCGCTTTCGCAAGTCATTCAGATTAAGTAGTGGACACCGTACGTCATACAGCTGTGAAGAAAAGACAAACCATTACAGTCCACCATCGATATTTTACATGACTTATAATTTGTACTTCAAAGCATGCGACAACCAATATTATTTCGATGCTAGTGTTTTAAATCATCTACACCAAATAATAACCGGCATGTTTTCAAATCAAAGGCATTAACTTTTAACCAATAAATATTATTAGAAAAAGTACCCATTTGACATTTGCGGATTATGAGGGTCACCAAGACGTCATATGTATAAATTTTTCATATTTGTGTGACACCGTCTTTCTACATGTATTGTTTTATGTCTGTGTCACGCAGTCCAGCTATAAATTCTTCATCTTTGTGCCACACCATCTGTCTGTCTCATCTCATCTCTTCATGTTCCTCTTGTTCCTTGCAGTGTCGAGGCGAAACATAAACAGCGCGAAAGTGCCCGTTTATTGGTTTTATAGATGGTGATTCCCATGGATTTTGTTATGCCTTCTGTCCATCGTTTTCATAGTCGGCCTCTTATTCTGATTCCGTTTGGTCTGTACATCATTGCTTGTTGTGGTATACTGTTAGTTGGTAGCCTTGTTATGTGACCAAACCATTTATCTTGTTGTTTTCTTATTAATTTTAGCGCTGCTTTAACCCAGACTCCTGATTTTTTCCTTTCTGATTTTCTCTATTCTTGATACATTGAGCATTCTTCTCAGAAATATCATTTCCGTTGTTGTAGTTTTTCTTTTCACTTGTTTAGTCTGTGCGTCATTGCAGCCTACTGATTTTCACTTTTCATTCCTCCTTAGAGAGACTAGCCGATCCTAACCCCACTAGCTGCAAGGTCAGGGGCAGTCTAGACATTGAAGACCACCGTCTGTCTGTATAAATTACTTATATATGTGTCACACCGTCCGTCTATGCAAATTCTTCACATCCGTGTCACACCGTCCGCCTGTACAAATTATTTATGTCTGTATCACACGGTCCGTTTATATAAATTATTTATATCTATGTCACACCGCCCGTCAGTATAAATATAGTAAAACCTCGGCTTTCGATTATCGATATTTTTGGCTTTCGTCGATATTTTTCAGCGAAAAAATTGTCTCCGTTTTCGTCGGTTGCCTGGGATTTTGTCGGCGTACTCACGTCGCCTCATTGCTAATTTTGCGAAAACAAAGGGACCCACGTGCTCTTCTGCTCAGTTTGGCGGTGTTTGTTTTTTTATTGTGTGATCATCATTTGCTAATAACACACGATATGTTCCACTGTAGCGAAAAAAGGAAGCAATAAAGGAGGCTAATGTAGCGAAAGGCGTGAATGTGCTAACGAAACAGAGACCGCAAACAATTGAAGATGTCGAACGATTATTATTAATTTTGATAAATCGAAAACAGTTAGATGGCGATTCTGTTTCGAAGGCAATCATATGTTAAAAAAAAAAAAAGCCAGCCTGGTGTATGCCGATCTCATTAAGAAAATGCTTGGGGCGAGTGTTAGTGATGTTTAGGTCAGCAGAGGATGCTTTGAACAATTCAAGATGCACACTGTCCTACACAGTGTTACTAGGCACGGCGAAGCTGCAAGTCCAGACAAGACTGGGGCCGAAAAATAAAATTAAACACTACATTTATTGATTTATTTGGTTATTTCGGGATTTGAAATTTAAATATTGAGCACAACCCACTACTGGCAACGCCGATCGCATTCTGGTATGAACCTAAGGCCCATCCACGTCAATATGGAAGCACTATACTCGAGTTTCGCCCTCATTTGAGCTCGTCAGTAGTGCATACCCCTGACCGGATCCGGAAACTAGCCCCGGATCACCGGCGTGTGAAGCGGGTGTGTAACCACGCGGCACACGTTGGACACCAGCCAAATTATCATAACAGAATATCACAACGTCACCCATCGTAGGCTATGCTCAAGATTGCCCAATCGCCGCGACTGACGTCCGTCAATCGATGTAGACCCGAAACGATCAGGACTTCTCACTGGCAAGGAACACCAGGCCTCCTAAATCCAATGAGCAATAATCAAATTGATTTATTTGGTTATTTCGGGATTTGAAATTTAAATATTGAGCACAACCCACTACTGGCAACGCCGATCGCATTCTGGTATGAACCTAAGGCCCATCCACGTCAATATGTAAGCACTATACTCGAGTTTCGCCCTCATTTGAGCTCGTCAGTAGTGCATATCGTCAGTAGTGCATATCCCTGACCGGATCCGGAAACAAGCCCCGGGTCACCGGGTGTGACATTTATTATGTATAAAATGTGTTTTGGTATTATTTTGGAGTGTCTAGAACGAATTAATTGGATTTATAATAAATGATTCATATGGAGATAATTGGCTCTGTTTTTGTCGGTTTTGGATTTAGCCGATTGTTTTCTGACGGATTATCGACGAAAACTGAAGTTTCACAGTATTTGTTATCTGTGTCACACCCACTGTTTACATTGATTTTTTTATTTGGTCTGTGTCACACCGTCCGTCTATATAAATTCTTGATGTATGAGTCACACCACCCATCTAAATATATTCTTTATGTCTGTTTCAAATAAAGAAAAATAATTTAACGAAACGTGTTTGGAACTTACTTCACGACCATCGCTCCTTCCCCCCCCCCCCCCCCCATCCCCCCTCCCAATTCAGACAATGAAAGAAACTATGATAGAGGTGGAAATTAAACTTTACCGATAAACAAAGAAAGAAAGAAAAAACGATATAAATGAAATTAAACATTAGCCATAAAGCAAGAAAAGAAAAAAACGATACAAATGGAAATTAAACATTAGCGATAATCAAAGAAAGAAAGAAACAACGATATAAAAGGAAATTAAACATTAGCGATAAACAAAGAAAGAAAGAAACAACGATATAAATGAAATTAAACATTAGCGATAAAAAAGAAAGAAAGAAACAACGATATAAATGAAATTAAACATTAGCCATAAAGCAAGAAAAGGAAAAAACGATACAAATGGAAATTAAACATCCGGGAAGGTTAACCCGGTCAACAAATGCCCGCAGAAGTCGGATGTGTCGGCCTAACGGCGCAAGAACGCAGCTCTGCTGTAAACAGGCACAACGCAATCACATCCGGAAAAAAAAAACTCCGGATGAACGAAGAAGAAGAAGAAGAAATTAAACATTAGCGATAATCAAAGAAAGAAAGAAACAACGATATAAATGGAAATTAAACATTAGTCATAAACAAAGCAAGAAAAGAAAACAAGGATACAAATGGAAATTAAACATTAGTGATAAACAAATAAAGAAACAACGATATAAATGGAAATTAAATATTAACCATAAACAAAGCAAGAAAATAAAACAACGATACAAATGGAAATTAAACATTAGCGATAAACAAACAAAGAAAGAAACAACAATATAAATGGAAAGTAAACATTAGCCATGAACAAAACAAGAGCAGAAAACAGCGATATAAATGGAAACTAAACATTACCCATAAACAAAGCAAGAAAAGAAAACTACGATGCAAATGGAAATTAAACATAAGCGATAAACAAAAAAAGAAAGAAAGAAACAATGATATAAATGGAAATGAAACATTAGCCATAAACAAAGTAAGAAAAGACAACAACGATATTAATGGATAGTAAACATTATCCATAAACAAAGCAAGAAAAGAAAACAACGATACACATAGAAATTAAACATTAGCTATAAACAAAGCAAGAAAAGAAAACAACGATATAAATGAAAATGAAACGCTGTGAGGCGTACTAGGTTTGTGGCGCTAGTCCCATATTGTAAGGGCAATCGGCATTCGATGAGTGATGCGGTCAGTAGCACACCTTTCCTCTTTACTTCACATGAAATTTCCTGGCACACATTTTAGATGTGGTCGGGCGGGAGCCATTGTCGGTGAAAGAAAATTACTCGTCTCGAAGGAGATTCGAACACATGTTACCGGACCCGCAGGCTAACCACTGCACCATTGCTTCCCGTAAACAGATGCCTGGCATTGGTCAGATTTTTCTAAGAATGGTCTGAGAAGGCATAGGTGAAGAAGGAAACTGGCCAAAATACCTTAGCCTAAAATATGTGAAAACCTGGCATTTCAAACTCCGACGGCAGTATGGGCCATGGGATTACTTTTCTATGAATCGTGTTCTACATCATCATCATCATCATCATCATCATCATCATCATCATCATCATCATCATCATCATCATCATCATCATCATCATCTTCCACTTCTGCCGTCAAAGCGTCGTGGAGAGGAATAATTTGCGCTGCAGCGCCCGATGGACGGCACTGGATAGTGTCATTCCGTGTGGTTGTACAATGTCTTTGATGTCGCCAATCCATTTTCTTCTTGGACGTCCTCTTGGTCTCGTCGCAGATGATCTTTGATGTAGGGCAAGTGATGGTAGTTGATGGTTTTGCATTCTAAAGACATGGCCAAACCACTTGATCTTCTGTCTTTCAATAAATGTGGCACAAGGTGTTGATCCCACTGTCTGTCTGTTAACAGCATTTCTTACTCTGTCTCGGATTGTTAAGTTGGCAGCTCTCCTCGGGCATCTCATATCGCAGGTGTTGCTTTTGCAAAAGTGTGATTTAGATAAAGTCCAAGTATGAGATTGGTAGCATATAGTTGGTGTGAATATGCTGTTTATTATCTGTCATTTTTGCGAACATGGGTATGTTTGGATGCTTCAGTAAGGGTGATAGTTGATATGTAAGTGCATTAGCTTTTTGACACCTGATTTGGATTTCTCTGTCCAATCTACCATCTTCTGTGATCATCTTGCAAGATAGTTTAATTATTTAACTTGTTTCAAAGGTGTGCTATATATCTGTGTACTTGGTGGACAAAAAGATCTGCTAACTTGCATTACTTCGGTTTTGACTGTATTTATACTCATATTGCATCTGCTTGCATGTTGAACTCAGATTATTAATATGATTTTGTAGTCTGCCCTTATCGCTGGTAAACAGTCACTGGTCTTCTGCAAACAAAAGTTCATTTATTTCCTGTGGATCAGTTGTTTCATCTGGAGTAAAGAGTTCTACATTTTCTGAATCTGTTCCGTCAAGGCTTGCTTCTTTGGATATTCTGTCAATGTATATATTAAATAGCAGAGGAGAGAGCACACATACCTGTTTCACTCCTATATTGACTGTGAACATATATAATATACCTTTTTGTGTTCTTACTGCACTTCGGCTCGGGTGGTACATGGCTATGATGTTTTCTAGCAATTGTCCTTGTATCCCATAGTCTTCAAGGATGGTCCATGATTTGTATCTGTCTACTCTATCGAAAGCCTTCTCCTGATCTACAAACAAAATATTTTGCTGGTCAATGTATTCGATAGTTTTTTTTCACATATTTGTCTAAGTGTAAATAGTGCATCAGTGCAACTTTTACCTTTCCGAAAACCTAATTTTACTTTGCTTAACTGTTGTTCAACTATTGGTCTAGCTCTTTGTTCCAATAGTTTTGAGTACATTTTCCCTTATATGGCTCAGGAGTGATATACCTCTGTATGTTTCGCACTCTCTCATATTGCCTTTCTTTTTCCATATTGGTACTATTATTGCCTGTTGCCAATCATCTGGGACTTTTCTTTCTTCCCATGCAATATTAAAAAGTCTTGTTATCCATTTAACTCCTGTTTCCCCACAGGCCTGAATAGCTTCTGTGGTTATTCCATCTGGACCTGGTAATTTGTTTCTAGGACTTTTCTGTATAACTGTTTTGACTCTGCAGGTATGAAATTAGGTTCTTGTTGTACATGACTTTTAGGCACAAAAGTAAGGTTTTCTATATTATTATATGTGGGGTCAAGTAGTTCTTGAAAGTATTCTGCCCACCTAGCTAGTCTTTGGTGTGGATTAAATATTTGTATACCTCTCTTGCTTTATAAGATGGTGGGTGGGTTGCAGCATGCATCTCTGTTTCTCATTGTCTTGACACGTTTATAAAATCCTCTTGGGTAGTCTTTGCTAAGGGTTGCCATCTGTTCACCGTATATTCTCCAGGATTAATCTCGTATGAGTATTAGTTTCTAGCTCATAACGAAATACATTTTGTAAATGTTACACTTTCACTTATCTTTGATATCTCCATAAGTGCTCTAGCTTTCCGTTCATAGATCACAAATGGACATGTTGAGTTGGCAACACACTCATGGAGCGCGCGTCGATTACCGGAGATTGGCACCTTCTGGGTGGTTTGGCTGGCATAGCTCGATGGGACGGAGATTGCGTGTCATGGATTTTTGCTTAGGAGTACAGGTGTGCGGGGCAATGGGCGGACAGGTGGATAAGCTGCTGCTGCTGCTGCTGCTGTCCCTGTGCTGTATAATAGGCACGATGCGGTGTTGATTCCCTGGAATCGGGTGGAAATTGTGGCTTAACTGACTTACTGTCCGTGTCTGGTGAGGCTGGCTAGGAGGAGAGCCAGTGGGATGGGGGGGTGGTGCATGGGGGGGGGGGGGGCTGAACTGTTCTCGTAGCGTGAAGGAAGGTTCGGCGGACTTACGATCAGACTGTAGCTGGGTGAATCGGCATGGGAACTGTTCAGTAGTTTGGTTATGTCCGGAGTGCCGTGAATCGCGTACTTAAAAGTGAATATTCGGTATACCAGGAGAATCTCCACATAGCGCAGGAACCCCGTTGCGTCGACGAGGATCCCTGGGTACGTATAACAGAATTCCACAGGAATATACAGAAGCCACACACAATAAATTGCACGATTTATTGCCATTCGTATTTCGCTGCATCTCGTCAGGTGCATACTACAGAGTTATATATGATATGAAGTGAATACTACTTTAGCTGAAACAATCAAAACACATAGTCACGGGTATAGTTCAAATGTCGAACATCCGTTATCCTCACTAGTCGCCTTTACTTTCCAAGACATTTCCTGATACCCGCATTACATCTGGTTGGCCTGAGAGCTTAGGTGAATTTTTCGAAGGGAATTACAATGTTATGATCACCTGACCTGCAGAATAGCGATTCTTTAAAAGTACTAAACCAAATGGCAATGCACTGATATTTTATCTTACAAAGGTCAGCTTCAAATCCTAGGAATATCAGCTTGAGTAATTAATGAGATCTAATATACGCTATTTCGAAATGGGTTCTTAATCGTTAAAATATCGGCATGGCCCACATTCTGATAAACAGAAACTTTCCATTTATTTTAGTTTGACGTTGTAAGTGTTGAATTATTTAGTATAAAGAAGACAGAAGGTGATTTTGACATTTCCGACAGACATGTAAAACAAAAAAGTCAACACATGACTTGATCTATGCCGCTGGAGATTGCAATTTGTGGATAAGTGTGATCGCCCACGCCAGCCGGCAAGACATTAGATTCTGATGTCAAACAAAGAAATGCACAGAAATTGACACCTGAGCATTATTTTCGTTTCAATATAGATTAAACTATATTGGCGATGAGGAACTAAATTGTCTCAGATAGAGAGATATATAACAAACTTTGCATGGCGTTTAAAGGACGTTGTGATCAACCCCAGAACGATTTGTTTCTACACATACACACACACACACTCACACAAACACACACACACACCCACACACACAAACACACACACACACACACACACACATATATATATATATATATATATATATATATATATATATATATATATATATATATAAAGTACTGGAGAGTTTTGGTCAGAGACCATAACTTTATGAAGGGAAAATCCCAACTGCACCTCCACGCGGTAGAGGATGGAAACACACTACGGTGTGGCTAACACAGCTCTGGGGACCGGGTATCCACCGGAATAAGTGGACAACTCTGCAGCTGAGCAGAGAAGGGCACTCACTTGTCCTTGCAGTCGGAAATGGCTGTCAAAAGCAGAGGTAAAAAGACCACCATGTGAATGTGGAAGGCAAGGGGAAACCACCACATTATCTTCCCAAGACTTCATGGCAAAACATAAATCAAAGTTAGTGAAGGACGTTAATGGCTTTCTTAGGGCATCCTCGTCCGGTAGGGAAAGTCATGAGCCACAGGTGACACCAGACCGTCATCCAGCTACTGATGGCAAAATCTTAACTAAAATAAATAAATTTAGAATAGGAACATGGAATGTTAGGACATTAAATGAGCTAGGAAAGTTGACCAATGTTCTAAGAGAGATGGATAGCATGAAAATGAATATACTAGGCGTTAGTGAGATGAGATGGAAGGGATCGGGCAAAATTATAGCTGACAATCACACAATAATTTATTCTGGAGGGGATACACATGAAAAAGGTGTAGGAATAATATTAGACGAAAAAAACAGCCAAGTCAATTAATGGATACTGGTGTATAGAGTTATTATATAATATATTAGTTAGTGATAGAGTTATTATGGTAAAAATCAAAGGCAAATCAATAGACATAAATATTTTACAAGTATATGCACCAACAGCAAGCAGTAGTGATGAAGAAATACAACACTTTTACGATGAAATAGAAATGGCGATGGCTCAAATTGGATCACAAGAAATAAAGATAATACTTGGTGATTTTAATGCAAAAGTAGGAAAGGGAAAAATGGAGGATGTAGTGGGGAATTATGGTTTAGGTACAAGAAATGAAAGAGGGGAAAAGCTAATAGAATGGGCAAATATCAATGATATGATAATTGGAAACACATGGTTTAAACACCATAAAAGACGACTGTACACATGGATAAGCCCTGATAAGAAAATACGCAACCAAATTGACTACATACTAATTAATAAAAGATTTAGAAATTCTTTAATTAATGTAAAGACAATGCCTGGTGCTGACTGTAATAGTGATCATGTACCACTATGTGGACAAATAAAAGTAAGATTAAAGAGAGGGGAAAAAATGGTTAAGAACATGAGACTTAATAAAGAGGTTCTAAAAATAGATAAAGAAATGCAAGAACAATACAGAGTGACTGTGAAAAATAGGTACAATGCAATAACTAAAATACAGAGTATAGATGAACAATGGGAAATGTTAAGGGACTCCATTCATCAAACTAGCAAAGAAGTATTATCAGAGAGAGGCAAAATAGCTAAGAAAAAATGGATGAATGAAGATATCTTAAACCTGATGGACAAAATAAAACAGTATAAAAATGACAAACAAGAATACGCTAAGATAAATAAAGAAATAAAAGATAAATGTGGGAAGGCTAAAGAAAGTTGGTTAAACGAGCAATGCAAAAAAATTGAATTAAATTCCATTAAAGATACAAAAAATATGCACAGACAAATCAGTGAGCTTACAGGGAAAAAAATAAGAATAAATACAGGGTGTTTGAAATCAAAAACAGGAAAGATAATATTAGAGGAAGATGCTATAATGAAGAGGTGGAATGAGTATATAAGAGAATTATATGAAGGAGAAAGGGCAGAATTAACAGAAGATAGTAACTTAGAAGGTCCACCTATTCTGAAAGAAGAAGTCGCTGACGCTATGAAACGTATGAAGAAAGGAAAAACAGCTGGGCCAGATGAAATCACAATAGAAGAATTAGAAGTATTGGGAGAATTTGGAGTAGATATATTAACCAAAATGTTGAATGATATTTACAGCAGTGGATATTTACCCAGTGATATGCTGAAATCTGTATTTATAGCTATACCAAAAAGACTAGGAGCAATTGATTGTGAAGATTTTCGTACAATTAACCTTATAAACCATATCACTAAGCTTCTACTCAGAATCATAATGAGAACAACCAAAAAGAAAATAAAAATGGAAATTAGTGAAGAACAGTATGGATTTGTGGAAGGAAAGGGCACAAACAATGCAATTTATACATTGCGGACACTAATAGAAAGGTCAATAGAGAAACAGAGGGACATATATTTGTGCTTCATAGATTATACTAAGGCATTTGATAAAGTAAAACATGATGAACTGATTAAAATGTTGGAAGATATCAACACTGATGGAAAAGATTTAAGAATAATAAAGAATATTTACTGGAACCAAGTAGCAGCAATTAAAATGGAAATAAAGAGGGTAGTTACGAACAGATAAAGCTAGGAGTACGACAAGGGTGTGTCTTGTCACCAGATCTTTTCTCCCTGTATAGCGAAGTAATAATGAGAGAGATCAAAGAGATGCCAGGAATACTAGTTGGAGGTTATAATATAAATAATATACGCTATGCAGATGACACAGTATTGGTGGCGGATAATTCAACAGACCTACAACAATTATTAGACGTTGTAGTAACAGAGAGTGCAAGGAAAGGACTCAACTTGAATATCAAGAAAACAGTAACAATGGTAATATCAAAGAAAATGGTGACACCAAAATGTGACATAGAAATAGAAGGGAAAATCCTTAACCAAGTTGATAATTTTAGATACCTAGGGGCATTTATAACATCAGATGGAAGATGTACAACAGAGATTAGGAGCAGAATAGGGCAGGCAAAAGCTGCATTTCAGAAAATGAAGAGTATCTTATGCAATAAGTCACTGTCACTGAATGTAAGAAAGAGAGTGCTGAAATGCTATGTAGAACCAGTTTTGCTGTATGGCAGTGAATCTTGGAATGTAAATGAACAAATTAAGAAGAAATTAGAAGCAACAGAGATGTGGTTCCTGAGACGAATGTTGCGAATTCCTTGGACTGCCAGAGTAACTAACGACGACTGCCTGAAACAGGCTAATGAAACTAGAACATTATATACAACAATAAGACAGAGACAAACAGCTTTCCTCGGTCATGTGATGAGAAGAGAGGCATTGGAGAACATCGTAACAACTGGAAAGATCGAGGGGAAGAGAGGCAGAGGTAGACCAAGAGAAGTGATGCTGGATGGATTGAGACGGTGGCATGGAGGAATATCAGCAGCAGAGTTGATCCAGAAAACCAAAGACCGAGATCTATGGAGAGCCATGAACGCCTACGCCAGCCGGCACGGCACTTGATGATGATGATGATTTATATATATATATATATATATATATATATATATATATATATATATATATATATATATATATATATATATATATACACACACACACACACACACACACACACGTCATCGTCATGTGTGATACCGATAAGCGTAGGCGGTTACTACAATGTCCAACAAATGTTGTAGATCTTTTGCATTATCCGCCATCAAAACTGTGTCATCCGCATAGCGTAGATCAGGCCCAGGGGTGTCAAACTTAATCGCTGATCGGGCCAAAGCTCAAATCACACGTTAGGTTGCGGGCCGGACAGGATAAACATTCAATAAGCCGAAAATTAAACTTTTTTACAACATTAATATGATATCTGATAAAGTCGACGGTTTGTGTTACAATTCTCATTACATCTTCCATGTTGAAGACTTTACCACACAGCGATCCTTGCTGTATGATGCAGTGATATGTTGTCAATTCACCAGTACAGTTCTCCTGCATCTTTAACCGCATCCTTCCAACTAGTCCACTCTTTTCGCCACACATCGCCGGTGCGCCATCTGTTGTCAGTCCAACGAGTTTGTCCCAAGGCAGGTTCATGTTGGTTAAACTTTGACATACGTTGTCAAAAATGTATTTTCCTGTCGTCCCATTCATGGATTTCATGTCCAATATTTCTTCTGTAACATTCAAACTGGAGTCCATTCCACGGATGAAGATGGCGAGCTGTGCAGTGTCAGTCGTGTCATTACTTTCATCGACAGCAAGGGAGAAAGAAACAAAGTCTTTGCCTTTTTCGATCAGCTGTGTTTTCACATCAGTGGCCATCTCACAAACCCGATCAGCAACTGCATTTCTGCTACGGCTTTTCTTTGCAAACATCTGTTTTTTGTCTGAACACAAGACGTCACACACTTTCATCATGCAACGCTTCAGAAAACCTCCTTCTGTAAATGGTTGGCCTGATTTTGCTATCTCCTCTGACACAATAAAACTTGCTTTGACTGCAGCATCAGTTTGTGATGTTGCTTTGGTGAAAAACATCTGCTGTGATGTTAGATGCTTCTTCAATTCTTCTACATTCTGTAGCTTCTGCTCTGCATTCAGGCTGTTTAACTTGTCTTGATGTTTAGTCTCGTAGTGCCGTCTCAGATTATATTCTTTGATCACAGCCACATTATTTCCACAAATAAGATATACAGGTTTACCGCCAATATCAGTAAACATATATTCAGCCTCCCAGCCGATTTGAAAGGCTATGTTTTCAGTATCAAATCTTCTCTTGGCCAATTTAAAGGCTAGCTTTGATTTTAAAAGAGTGTGCATCTACCGACAGACGCTTGATTGATATCAAGTTAGCCGTAGCGGGAAAGGGTGATGTAATAGCCGGATATTACACTACTTTCATTCTTTATGCGCCAATCCAAAACGCGCATCTGAACGTTGCTAGGTATCTTTAACGACGAACACTAACTCACTAAACAACTTTTATTTTCGCTTATTCTGATGGAAGCGAGAACGCTCTCAGGTAGCCTATCATTCAGAAGGCTGCTAATTAGGGAATTTGATTTGCACTTTGTATCGGAACCATAAAAAAATATTTGCCTAAACTTCTCTCTCTGGCCGAATACATTTGTACATGGGATGAGACATCTCGGGCCTGATAAGATTGTTAGGCTGGCCGGATGTGGCCCGCCGGCCTTGAGTTTGACACATGTGGCATAGATTATTTTATAACTTCCAATTAGTGTCCCTGGCTTATCTTTGCTCTTTCTGATTAATACTTCCTATAGAGGGAGAAGAAATGCGGTGACAAGAAACATCCTTGTCATTATTGGCACCTTGACATCATGACAGACGATAGTTTGTTATATTGTCCTTCAAAAACGCATAATAAAGGCAACTCTTGGCGGTAGCGAATGTACAGGACTTTCAAAAAAGCTAAACACATATTTAAATGAACATTGGGGAATCTAGATTTCTGTAGCTTGCTCTGATCAAACTTATTAAGTACGAGACCACATTACATGAGGGTTGGGATTCAAGGACTAGAGCCAATAGCGGCTCACATATGGCTTAGGAGTAAAAGAGTTTGAGCCAATACCGGCTCACACATGGCTTAGGAGTAAAAGAGTTTGAGCCAATAGCGGCTCACACATGGCTTAGAAGTAAAAGAGTTACTACGTCCTTTTCTGAAAAGGTTGACCATTGCTTCATTAAGTTAAATGTTGGTAGCGACTAAATACACGGGGAACACTGGTCTATGGGGAACATTGGTCTATAGTATGGGGAACATTGGTCTATAGTATGGGGAACACTGGTCTATAGTATGGGGAACATTGGTCTATAGTATGGGAAACACTGGTCTATAGTATGGGGAACATTGGTCTATAGTATTGGGAACACTGGTCCATAGTATTGGAAACATTGGTCTATAGTATGGGGAACATTGGTCTATAGTATGGGGAACACTGGTCTTTAATATGGGGTACATTAGTATATAATATAGGGATCACTGGTCAATAGTATAGCGAACATTGATATATAGCAAGGGGAACATTGGTCTACAGTATAGGAAATGAGGAGAATTGGTCTATAGTATGGGGGAAATTGGTCTATAGTATGGGGAACATTGGTCTATAGTATGGGGTACATTAGTCTATAATATAGGGAACACTGGTCTATAGTATGGGGAACATTGATCTATAGTATGGGGAACATTAGTCTACTGTATGGGGAACACTGGTCTAAAGTATGGGGAACACTGGTCTATAGTATGAATGGGGAGCACTGGTCTATAATATCGAGCATACTGGTCTATAATATGGGGAACACTGGTCTATAATATGGGGAACACTGGTCTATAATATCGAGCATACTGTTCTATAATATGGGGAACACTGGTCTATAATGTGGGGAACACTGGTCTTTAATATGGGGCATACTGGTCTATAATATGGGGCATACTGGTCTATAATATGGGGCATACTGGTCTATAATATGGGGCATACTGGTCTATAATATAGGGCATACTGGTCTATAATATGGGGCATACTGGTCTATAATATGGCGCATACTGGTCTATAATATGGGGCATATTGGTCTATAATATGGGGCATACTGGTCTATAATATGGGGCATACTGGTCTATAATATGGGGAACACTGTTCTATAATATGGGGAACATTGGTCTATAATATTGGGAACACTGGTCTATAATATGGGTAACACTGTCTATAATATGGGGCATATTGGTCTATAATATGGGGCATACTGGTCTATAATATGGGGCATACTGGTCTATAATATGGAGCATACTGGTCTATAATATGGGGCATACTGGTCTATAATATGGGGCATACTGGTCTATAATATGGGGTATACTGGTCTATAATATGGGACATACTGGTCTATAATATGGGGAACACTGGTCTATAATATGGGGAACACTGGTCTATAATATGGGGAACATTGGACTATAATATGGGGAACACTGTTCTATAATATGGGGAACATTGGTCTATAATATTGGGGACACTGATCTATAATATGGGTAACACTGTCTATAATATGGGGCATACTGGTCTATAATATGGGGAACACTGGTCTATAATATGGGGCATACTGGTCTATAATATGGGGCTTACTGGTCTATAATATGGGGAACACTGGTCTATAATATGGGGCATACTGGTCTATAATATGGGGAACACTGGTATATAATATGGGGAACACTGCTCTATAATATGGGGAACACTGGTCTATAACATGGGGAACACTGCCCTATAATATGGGGAACACTGGTCTATAATATGGGGAACACTGCTCTATAATATGGGGAACACTGGTTTATAACATGGGGAACACTGGTCTATAATATGGGGAACACTGGTCTATAATATGGGGAACACTGGTCTATAACATGGGGAACACTGGTCTATAATATGGGGCACACTGCTCTATAATATGGGGAAAATAGGTCTATAGTATGAGGAATACTGGCCTATAATATAGGGAATACTGGTCTATAATGTAGGGCACACTGTTCTATAATATGGGGAATACTGGTCTATAATATGGGGAACATAGATCTATAGTATGGGGAACTTTGGTCCATAATATGGGGAACACTGGTCTATAACATGAGGAACACTGGTGTAAAGAGTAAGCGTCTTGAGAAATTCATCGTAAAAGTGCAAATAATGTTAATAAGAACGTGGATAGCAAATTCCACTGTGTGAATATTGTTTTCTTTGTGTTATTTTGAAGCCAGAGATTATACTGTTGGTTTGTGAAGTAAATTCATTGCTTGAGCAGATTATGCTACATTCATATGTTAAACTAGTGACGCTCACAATTAGCGTTTAAATAAATGGCGTGTGGGGTTAAAAGTGAAGAACATCGACTTCATAGCATCGAGTCTTATCCCATATAGGAAATTCGCTAGCTTATAGAAGTAGAAGAAAGAAATAACCATTAGAAGTCTCAATAGACATATATAAATACTCAATAGACATAATGTAAATACATAATAGACAAATATAAATTCTCAATAGACATAATATAAATACACAGGAATTCAATTGGGGAACTCGTTGAGGCCATTGAGACAGTTGCATAAATAAACACACATAATATTGTTTGGCACTCACAGAAGGAGAGAAGGAAGTAGAGACTAGAGGACGCACTAGACAACTGTCTCAGTGGCCTTAACGGGTTCTTCAATTGATTTCCTGTGTAATACGTGTACAGCATTAGAACCGACCAATCATATATCTTCTTTAAATGTTTGTTAATATATTCGACACAGCATTACTGTCCGATGTGTTTGTGTGTTTGTTATTTGACCTATGCTAATCTATATATATATAAAAAGCGATGAATGTATGTAGGGATGTATTTGATGCGTTCGATAACGGTCCATCCGATTGAGATGAAATTTTCTACATGTATTCTTTTCATTCCCGTGCAGCCAACTGTCATAGTTTGTTAGTGTACAATCAGCTATTTACTTACTAAAATTTAATATTTAAATTTGCATTATCATTTATATATAGCGAGGGGACTTAACTTAAGAAAAGTTATTTCAAGAGGCATAACTTTTAATAGCATTGCTACTTTTAATAGCATTGCTATATATTTTATATATAGATTGTTGCATTGTTTTCAAAGATTTATAAACTCTTTGTCTACAGTTATTTACAGGCATATGAGTTATAATAAACAATGATATAATCTTTAAAGCATTTTCAAAGTTTTCATAAAAATAATGCATCTATTTAAATAGTGAAAATTTTCTAACTCATCTTTTTATGTTTAAAGAAGTTATCTACAGTCATCTAGGTGATAAAAACAGTTTTCATTAAAAATAATGGATGGTGTGTGGAAGGACATTCTTAGGTTAATTTTTTTTTGTTATATGAATTTAATGAGACGCTGCCCGCCAGGAGCTAGGCGAAGCCGCGCCGGGTCATACAGACAGACAGAGAGACAGACAGACAGACAGACAGACAGACAGACAGACAGACAGACAGACAGACAGACAGACAGACAGACAGACAGGCAGACAGACCGACCGACCGACCGACCGACCGACAGACAGACAGACAGACAGACAGACAGATAGTCGGGAACGGAAGCTTATATGACTACTTATACGAATTAAATGAGATGCTCCCCACCAGGGCCTGGGCGAAGTCGGGCCGGGTTGGACAGACAGATAGACAGACAGACAGATAGTCGGGAACGAGAGCTTATATGACTACTTATATGATTTAAATGAGATGCTCCCCACCAGGGCCTGGGCGAAGTCGGGCCGGGTTGGACAGACAGATAGACAGACAGACAGATAGTCGGGAACGAGAGCTTATATGACTACTTATATGATTTAAATGAGATGCTCCCCACCAGGGACTGGGTGAAGCCGGGTCGGGTCAGACAGACAGACAGACAGACAGACAGACAGACAGACAGACAGACAGACAGACAGACAGACAGACAGACGGACAGACGGACGGACGGACGGGCGGACGGACAGACAGACAGACAGACAGACAGACAGACAGACAGACAGACAGACAGTCGGTAACGGGAACGGGAGCTTATATGACTATTTATATGAATTAAATTAGATGCTCCCCACCAGGAGCTGGGCGAAGCCGGGCCGGGTCAGACAGACAGACAGACAGACAAGCAGACAGATAGACAGATAGATAGATAGATCCCCGCCAGGGCCTGGGCGAAGCCGGGCCGGGTCAACTAGTTTAATATATATTATGAGACCTATGGTGCTATCTCAATGGTTTGATACGAATTATGTCCATATTCCATAGTTGTAGGTTCATGTGTATGTTAGACATGACTAATGAAGACCCTTTTATTTGGAGTGTTTAGATGGTAATGCGTCGAAGTACACGTGGTCCTGTAGCGAGACGCTGTCGCCATTTGGAGGTGACAGGTTGGAATCCCGGACGGTAAATATAGCTTTCAAATGTTATGTCTAGTCTCTACTTCCTTCTTCTCCTTCTGTGAGCGCCAAACAATACTATGTGTGTTTATTTATATAAATACACAGTTTGGTGTTTGTCCGTCAATAATGATGAAGACCATTATTTCATTAAGTGGGGTTGAAAGTTTGGAGCCGTCAGTTCTAAGATGGCTAGTAAGGCCTGTTTTGGCTCGAAATGGTTTTTGACAATGTGGCGAAGAATGCCTGACGTTCCAGGACGAGGATTTATTGCAGCTTTTTTTTGTAATGGTCCAGCCTTTGTTTTTTCCACAGCTCTTGCAGTCCTGTTTGCTTCACAAGTGACTACACTCTTGCGTAATGATGTATGCCGCGAATTTCAGTCCTCAGCGACAGTCTATTAACTGTCGTGATGAATTCCTAAAGCTGTAAGAATGACTTGCGCGATGCATTTGATTAAAGTGAGGAAGAGTTGCGCAATTCGTCGACCACACTCTCTCACCTGGATCCATCTGAATGCAGTGGCATGACAAGTCAAGGCGACTGGAGACGAATATAGGTGCAGTGGATGACCAGGGCGCTCTACGTGCCTTGCTGTGGTCATTACATTCCACAACGCTTTGCTGGTAAACGTCGTCTTGCCCTTTGAATCATCAAAGAATTCTTCCGCGCAGTCTGGCTATTCTTGCCTTCACATGCTGGGTAGGCATATCCTAATTCATCGACTGGTTTGACGCCTAATCGGTTAACCCCGTCTTGTTTTGCCGGTCTGTCACAGCCGTTGCCCGGGGAGGGGAGGGGGGAGGAGAGAGTGGCCGCTGTAGCGCGCTGACAACTACTAGCAGCCACAGGCATAAGCTGGATATCAGGCTTGGACCAGTGGGGAATAGGCTTTATGGTTAGTTAGTTGCATATCCTTTACTGGACGAGGCAGTGAAGATCAGCATTTTTTGCTGTTGTGATCTCGTGGCATGTTTACATTCAGTAGTTTGCCATTGCTTTCTGAAAGACCGGCATCCATGCCATTTCGTAAAATACCAATGCAAGGCGGCCTGCTGCCAAAACATAATATAACTACACAATATACATAACTAAATACACACAAGACATAAATAAATACACGATAGACATAACATAAATACACAATAGACGCAATAGTTTTTTTTTTTATTATTTCGCATATCCTTTTTACAGGACTTAGCTGTCAACACCAGCATCTTTTAGCTGTCTGTTGATTTCTTGGCAAGATTACGCTCAGTAGTTTGCCATTGCTTTCTGAGCGGCCGGCTCAGTTATCCCGCAAGTCAACAGCGGGAGACGAACAGACGCAATATAAATACACAATATACACAATATAAATATACAACAGACATAATATAAATATAAAGCTAAAAGTTATCGTGCCAGGGTTCGAACCTTCAACCTCTAAATGATAACAGCACCTTGCTGCAGGAACAATTCTACTTCGGCGCATGTCCAATTTGCGGGTGAGAAGTTCAAATCCCGCCAACTATAGCTTTCAATCTTTATGTTGTCTAGTGTGTTCTCTAATCTCCACTTCTTTCTTCTGCATCTATGAGAGCCGTACAATACTTGTGAATGTGTTTTTGAGATATTTTAGTGGCCTCATCGGGTTCCTTACTGACATACCTGTTTATACAACATAGATCGGTCTCTTTCCGCAGAACAGCTAATCGACAACCGGAAACCCCTCATCAGACAACAAACTCCACAGCCCCAAGCGATGAACCCAGGGGTCTCCGGAAACAAAAACTGCACTCGAAAACTGAATGACGAAGTCGCAAAGTAAACCACCACCTTGTGAGCCCGAGGAAGACGGCATAACCACTCGGTCATCAATATTCCCATAACCGTGGACGTAATTAATACACAGCAATTCATTCATCATTCCATGCGTCTGCTCGTCCTTTACCCCACCCGTCCGTCAGCCTGTCTATGCTATCAATCTATCCACCCATCTATCCATCCATTCATGCACTTCGCCACACTGACATCCCTCTGTCTGTCTGTCTGTCTGTCTGTCTGTCTGTCTGTCTGTCTGTCTGTCTGTCTGTCTGTCTGTCTGTCTGTCTGTCTGTCTGTCTGTATTAAGCACATTAATTTTAAATTCTCCAACTCATTCAGCTGCAGACAGTTATTACTTGAACTAGTATTATCAGAATAAGGTTTCTCTTTACACCACACAATTGTTGAGTCTAAGAGAGAATTATTAACCCTCCAGACAAGAGGTAAAAGTAGCAACTGGGATAGATTGGGATCAATGTAGCAATTGAGATAGAGTGAGATTAATGTAACAATTGAGATAGAGTGAGATCAATTAAACAGCTGAGATAGAGTGGGATAAATATAATTAAATGTGATAGAGTGAGATCAATGTAACAATTGAAATATAGTGGGATCAGTGTAACAACTGAGATAGAATGGGATCAATGTAACAGTTGAGATAGAATGGGATGAATGTTAACAATTGAGATAGAATGGGATCAATGTAACAATTAAGATACAATGGAATCAATGTAATAACTGGGATAGAGAGGGGTCAGTGTAACAATTGAGATAGAGTATGATCAATGTAACGATTGAGATAGAGTGGGACCAGTGTAACAATTGGATACGGCATAGAGAGTTAAGACAAGCATAAGGTGCGAGGAGTTACTATACCTAAAGGTTAGTTGTTGAATACTGAACTCTGTCCCTTAAATAGCTCGCGTCTCACAGCTAGTTGTATTTCTTTTTCACAGGACGTCACAATCAGTCACAACATGGTGTGACACTTTGTGATTTTCTAGGTAATTTTACGTTCAATACATCAGCATTCAGTTGGGCTTAAATATTGACTTCTCGATCAGAAAGCATTAGTAAACTCATCATCATCAAGTGCCATGCCGGCTAGTGTAGGCGTTCATGACTTTCCACAGATCTCCGTGTTTTGTTTTCTGCACCAACTCTGCTGATGATATTCCTCCATGCCACTGTCTCAGTCTATCCAGCATAATTTCTCTTGGTCTGCATCTCACTCTCATCCCCTCGATCTTCCCAGTCGTCACGATGTTCTCTAATGCCTCTCTTCTCATCACATGACCAAAGAAAGCTGTTTGCCTCTTTCTCATATATATATATATATATATATATATATATATATATATATATATATATATATATATATATATATATATATATATATATATATATATAATGCCGGCTTCGTGGCTTAGAGGTTATGACTTTTCTCCGTAATCTCGTATACACTCGTCAGGTAACGTGATGACGGTTCAAATCAGCAGTGGTTCGATTCGCATCGGTAACTTCGGGGTATGTGAGCCGGCCGCTCAGAAAGCAATGGCAAACTACTGAGCGTAATCTTGCCAAGAGATCAACATACAGCTGAAAGATGCTGGTGTTGACAGCTAAGTCCTGTAAAAGGATATGCTAATATATATATATATATAGACAATGTTTATTTGTTTGTTTGTTTGTTTGTCCTTTATGCGTTCCCAAACGGTCCACCCGATGTAGATGAAATTTTGTACACGTGTTGTTCTCACTCCCGCGGAGCCAACTGAAATAGTTAGTTAGTTTAAAAACAGGTTTGTACGTAATAAAACAACATTAATTAAAATATTGCAAGGGGACTTAACTTAAGAAAAGTTATATCAAGGGACATTACTTTTAGTAGCATTGCTATATTATGTAATTTAAATAATTGTTGATTTTTCTTAAAGTTTTATAAATAGTTTAAAGAAGTTATCTAAGTCATATGCGTTATAACATAAGTGATAAAAACTTTAAGGCATCTTCAAAGTTTTCATAAAAATAATGCATCTATTTTAGATACGTGAAAATTTTCTAACTCATCTTTTTATTTCTCTTCGACATCTATACTGAATAATGTTAGTTGTTTTTTGGAGAGAAAGGCTAGTGCATATCCTTTGAAGTACGCCGCAGTCAACCCAGCATTTATTGGTGTTCGTGATATCTTGGCAAGTTTACGTTCAGGTAGTTTCAGGTTGCCCTTTTTAGTTATTGGAATGAAGATAGTTCTCTTCCAATCTTTTGGCCATATACCATATTTCCATATCTTCTACTATATATAGTAGAAGAGAATGTTTGTGTGTGTGTGTGTCCTTTATGCGTTCTTGAACGGTCCATCCGACTGAGATGAAATTTTGTACAGATGTTGATTCTCACTACCGCGGATCCAACTTAAATAGTTAGTTTAAAATCAACAATGTTTCCTCAAGCACGAAAGAAAAAGGCATTACGAGCTTCAGAAACAGGCGAGCAACGGGAACGGGAGCATAAGAAACAGACGAGCAACGGGAACGGGAACATCAGAAACAAACGTGCAACGGGAACGGGAAATGGGCCGAACGCGTACTCTGTGCGCTTAGAAAAATGTAGTTGAATGTATAGTGACTACTTATATGAATTGTGAGACGCTCCCCGCCAGGGTCTGGGCGAAGCCGGGCCGGGTCGTCTAGTTTATGTATAAAATGTTCTAGTTATTAGTAACCTACTGAAAATAAAATTGACTAGCAAATCGTCCTGGGATTTATCGCAATGTCCTGAAAAGGACATGTAATTTTTTTTTTTTTAAAGTTTACTATTGCTTTCTGAACGGCCGACATTCGTACCACTGCGACAATCAACGCAAATCGATCTGCTTCCAAATCGCCTGCTGCTGACATCGAATCCGTTATGTCGCGATTGCGAGTACCTCAGTACCTCAGTGAGTACCTTAGTACCTCTAATCCACAGACGCTAGTAAATAAAGAATGGTGTAAGTCTTTTGCTCCATCAAGCATATGAAGACAGGAAAATCAGCCGGGGCCAGATCTAATCACAATCGAATAATTAGAAGTACTGGGGGAATTTAGAGTAGTTATTTTAACCAACATGTTGAATGATATTTACAAGAGTAGATATTTACCTAGTGATATGTTGACATCTGTATTTATAGCTACACCAAAAAGACCAGAAGCCATTAAATTCAAAGATTTTCGCACAACTAACCTCATAAGACATGTCACTAAGCTTCTATACAAAATTGTAATGAGATGAACAAGAAATAAAATAAAAATGAAAATTGGTGAATAACAGTTTGGATTTGTGGAAGGAAAAGGTACACATAATGCAATACACACATTACGGACACTATTAGAAAGATCAAATAGAGACATAGAAAGACATATTTCTGCTTCATAGATTATATCAAAGCATTTGATAAAGTAAAATATTATGAACTGATTAAAATGTTGGAAGATATCAACAGTGACAGGAAAGATCTCAGAATAAGAAAGAATGCTTACTAAAATCAGGTTGCAGCAATTAAAACGGGAAATAGAGAAGGAAATTATGAAGAAACAAAGCTAGGAGTTTAGTTTAGTTTAGTTTAGTTTAGTTTATGGAGTCTCTGTGGCGAAGTGGTCAAGCCGTTTGACTCGTGCTCCGAAGGTTGTGGGTTCTGATTCCCGGCCGCGTCCTTCGGTTTACGAGTTAAATGTTTCGGAGACTCTGTGGGTCGTCGCCAAAGCTACGGAGTTCGTGCTTTGTGCGACGCTTTCCGTGCTGCGGAAAGAGACCGAGCCATATGGGATAAAACCTGGTGCAATGAAGTCGACCCTGTCGATTTTAAGCGACTTTTTAAAGCTTGGAGTACAATAGGGATGTATTTTGTTACCGGATCTCTTCTCTGTCTATAGCAAAGTAATAATGAGAGTGATCGAAGAGAAGTTAGGCATACTAATCGGAGGATATAATATAAACAATATACGCTATGCATATGACACAGTATTCGTGGCGGATAATTCAAAAAGATCTACAACAATTGGTGGACATTGTAGTAACAGAGAGTGCAAAGAAATAACTCTCCTTGAATATCAATAAAACAGTAAGAATGGTGATATCAAAGAACAAGGTGACTCCAAAATGTGTATTGACAACAGACAGGTCAATTCATAACCAATTGGATAATTTTAAATACCTAGGGGTAAATATAACATCAGGATGGAAGGTGCACAACAGAGATTAAGAACAGAATACTGGCAAACAAAAGTTGTATTTCAGACAATGGAAAATATCTTATGAAATAATCCACAATCATTGAATGTAAGAAAGGGAGTGCTGAAGTGGAAATATAGTATGTGTTTTGCTGTATGGCAGTGAATCTTGGAATGGGAATGTAAATATTAGAAAAAACTTGGAAGCAACAAAGATGTGGTACTGAGACGAATGTTGTGAATTCCTTTGGACTGCCAGAGTAACCAACAACGATTGCCTGAAAGATGTTAATGAAACTATAACATTACATACAACAATAAGAAAGAGACAAACAGCTTTCTTTGGTCATGTGATGAGAAGAGACAACATTGTGACAAATGGAAAGATCAAGGGGAAGAAAGCCAGGGGCAGACTAAGAGAAATGATGATGGATTAACTGAGACGGTGGCATGGAGGAATATCATCAGCAGAGTTGATCCAGAACACCAAAGAAAGACCCAGATATGTGGAGATACATGATCGCCTACGCCAGCTTCCAGGGCACTTGATGATGATGATGATGATGTCCTTTGCAGGGTGTTGCGATCAACAGCAGGTTGATTTTCTAGCCAGTTTTACGTTCTGTGATTTGCCATTGTTTTCCGAACAAGAAGTCAACGAACCCATCGTACAAAGGGCATCCACTCTGGAAATAAACCCACGCTTCAATACAGCATTCACTTTCTTTCAGGAAACAATAATTGGGTGCAATCACATTCTTGAATGTAATCTTAAAGTACGCTTTACATTTAGAAAAAAAAAATAACCGCCTTGAACGCCACGCAAAGCAATTTGTCGAAAACAGAGATCTTTGTATAGACAGGCATAATTATACTTTTGCCAAATGAAAGGGTAAAAGCGAAATTCCACCTCTCATTGTTGCTAGGAAACTCTACTGCAAAACTTTCCCACAATGTTAGGGGAAATATCAATGTAAATGCATATCTATAAATACACATTTCAATGCAAGTTTCCTCTACATTGTGCAATAGTTTTGCGATATATAGTTCACAGGAAACAATGAGTGGCTCACGATATATATATATATATATATATATATATAGATATATATATATATATATATATAGAATATATATATAAATTGCGATCTCCGTCTGTCTGTCTGTCTGTCTGTCCATATATGTCCTTTATTGCGCTCGCGAACGGCCCATCCGATTGAGATGATATTTTCTACAACGTATTTCCCTTCATTCCAGCGCTGCCAACTGTCGTAGTTTTTTTTTCTTCTTCTTCCTCCTCCTCCCTCCTCCCATTCCCAAAATACAGTACGTAAATATATGATGATGATGAGATGAAAGAATCCCCGAACCAAAACGCTAGGGAAAGGGAAGTAAAATGACGTGACTACACAGAAAGCGTCACACGGCAATCATCATCATCATCATCAAGTGCCGTGCCGGCTGGCGTAGGCGTTCAACTCTGCTGCTGATATATATGCCTCCATGCCACGGCAATATCAATAACAATTCATCTTTTATGTGTAAGGAAGTTATCTACAGTCGTGTAGAAGGGAAGAAAATCAATGGAAGGACCGAAATCACAGAACCTAGACGAGTATGAATTCGAATGGCGACAGTCCCTCCTCCTCTCTTCTCCTCCTGCCTCTACCTCCTCCCTCCTCTCCTCCCTCTACCCTCCTCCTCCACCCTCCTCCTCTTCCTCCTCCCTCTACCTCCTCCCCTCCTCCCTCTCCCTCCACCTCCCTCCTCTCCCTCTTACCTTCTCCCTCTTCCTCTCCCTCCCCTCCTCCATCCTCCTCCCTACCTACTCCCCCGCCTCCTCCCATCCGCCTCCTCTAACCTCCTCCTCCTCCTCCCTCTACCTCCACCCTCCTCCTCTTCCTCCTCCCTCTACCTCCGTCCCTCTACCTCCTTCCACCTCCAGCCCTCTCGCGCCTCCTTCATTCTCCCACTCCTTCTCACCTCCTCCTCCATCTCCTCCTCCCTTCTCCTCATCCCTCCTACTCCCTCCTCCTCCTCCCTCCTCCTCCTATCTCCATCCGCATCCTCACTTTCCTCCTCGAACCTTCCTCCCTCTACCCTCCTCCATCCTCCTCCCTCCGCCTCCTTCCTCCACATCCTCTTAAGTCCTCCTCCTCCTCATCATATTCCTTCCTCCTCCTCCTCACTCCTCCTTCTTCTCCCTCCACCTCCTTCTCCCTCTCCTTCTCCTCCACTCTCCTCGTCCTCCTCCTCCTCCCTCAACCAGCGTTCTCCTCCTCCTCCTCCTCCTTCTCCCTTCTCCTCCCCCTCCTCCCTCCTCGTCGCTCCCGCTCTCCTCCTCCTCCTCCTTTCATTTCACCCTCCTACCTCCTCCCTCCTCCTTCCCCTCCTCCCTCCTCTCCTCCTCCTTCACCCTCCTCCCCTCCTCATCCCTCTTCTCACCGTCCTTCCTCTCTCCCCTTTCCCCCTCCTTCTCTTAATCCTCCTCCTCCCTCCTCCTCCCTCCTATTCCTCCCCCTCCTCCTCCTCCTCCGCCTATCTCTTCCTCCCTCCTCCTACCTCATCCTACCTCTTCCTCCTCCTCCTCCTCACTCCTCCTCCTCCTCGCCTCCTCTTCCTTCCTCCTTCGCCCTCCCTCCTCCCGCTCCTCCCTTCTCCTCCTACCCCTCCCCCTCCCCCTCATCCTCCTCCTCCCTCCGCCTTCGGTTCCTCCCCTCCTCCTCCCTCCTCCTCCCTCCGTCCTCCTTCCTCCACATCCCTCTAATCCTCCTCCTCTCATAATTCCTCTTCTCCTCCCCCTCCTCCTTCTCCTCCTCCTTCTCCCTCCACCTCCTCCTCTCCCTCCTCCCTCCTCCTCCTCCCTACACCTGCGTTCTCCCTCCTCCCTCCTCCGTCTCCCGTCCTCCTCCCCCTCCTCCTCCCCTCCTCCCTCTTCCTCCTCCTCCTCCCTCCCCTCCTACCTCTCTCTCCTCCTCCTTCCCCTCCTCCCTCCTCCGCCTCCTGCCTTCACCCTCCTCCCTCCTCATCCCTCTTCCTCCTCCTCTCCTTCGCCCCTTTTCCCCCTCCTTCTCTTAATCCCTCCTCCTCCCTCCTCCGCCCTCTATCCTCTCCTCCTCTCATCCTCCGCTATCTCTTCCTCCCTCCTCCTCTCCCTCTCCTACCTCTTCCTCCTCTCCTCCCTCCTCCTACCTCTCGCCCTCCTCTTCCTTCCTCCTTCGCCCTCCTCCCTTCTCCTCCCGTCCCTCCTACCCCGCCACTCATCCCCTCCTCCCTCCTCCTCCTTCCTCCGCCTCCTCCCTCCTCGTCCTCCTCCTCCTTCTCCTCTCATCCCATCCTATTCTCCCCTCCCTCTACCTCCTCCCTCCTCCTCTCCTTCACATTCCTCCTCCTCCCTCTTCCTCTTCTTCCTCCCTCTCCTCCTCCTCCTCTCTTCGCCTCCTCCTCTCTCTCTCCTCCTCTGCCTCTCCCTCTACCGCTCGCCTCATCCCCCTCCATTCCTCCTCCTCCCTCTCCCTCCTCCTTCTCCTCCCTTCACATTCTCTCCTCCTCCCTCTTCCTCCCTCTCCCCCTCCTCTCTCCTCCTCACTCCCTTTCTCCTCCTCCCCCTCCTCCTCCCGCTCCTCCTCCCTCCCCGCCTTCACATTATCCTCCTCCTCCTCCTCCCTCACCTCTCAGCCTCTCCCTCTTCTCCTCCCTCCATCCTTTCCCTGCTCCTCTCTCTGTCTCCCTCTTCCTTCTCACTCCGCTCCCTCCTCCCACTCTCTCCGCCTCCTCCTCCTCCTCCATTCCCTCCTCCTCCTCTCCTCCTCCTCCTCGCCTTCGTTCTCCTCCTCCTCCTTCTCCCTCTTCCTCATCCCTCCTCTCCCTCCTCCCTCCTCTTCTCCTCTTCCTCCTCCCTCTTCCTCCCTCTTCCTGCTCTTCCGCCTCCTCAGCCTCCCTCCTCCTACTCCTCTCCTCCTCCTCCTCTCCCTCCTCCTCCCTCTCCTCCTCCTCCCTCCTCCTCCCCTCTCCCTCCCTCCTCCTCCTCCCCCACCTGCGTTCTCCTCCTCCCTCCTCCCTCCTCCTCCTTCTCCCTCCTCCGCCCTCCTCCTCCCCCTCCCCTCCCTCTTCTCCTCCTCCTTCACCTCTCCCCTCCTCCTCCTTCACCCTCCTCCCTCCTCCTCCTCCTCCTTCACCCTCCTCCCTCCCATCTTCCTCCTCATCCTCCCTCCTCCTTCTCCCCTTTCCCCCTCCTCTTAATCCCTCCTCCTCCCTCCTCCTCCCTCCTATTCCTCCCTCCTCCTCCTCTCATCCGCCCATCTCTTCCTCCCTCCTCCTCCCTCCTCCACTCTGCTCCTCCTCCCTCCTCCTCCCTCTTCCTCCTCCTCCGCCTCCTCCTACCTCCTCGGCCCTCCTCTTCCTTCCTTACCTTCGCCCTCCTCCTCCCTTCATCCTCCCTTCTCCTCCTACCTCCTCTCCTCCCCCATCATCTCTCCTCCTCCCTCCTCCTTCTTCCTCCCTCCTCCTCCCCTCCTCCTTCCTCCTCCTCCCTCTCCTCCTCATTCTCCTCCGTCCCTTCTCCTCCTCCCTCTTCCTCATCCCTCTACCATCCTCCCTCCTCCTCCCTTCACATTCCTCCTCCTCCCTCGTTCCTCCTCCTCCCTCCTCCTCACTCCCTCCTCCTCCTCCCTCCTCCTCTCTTCTCCTCCTCCTCTCTCCTCCTCCCTCCTCCTCCCTCTACCTCTACCTCCTCCTCCTTCACATTCTCTCCTCCTCCTCTTCCTCCTCCTCCCCCTCAATCTTCTTCCCTCCTTCTCCTCCTCTCCTCCTCCCTCACCTCCTCCTTCGTTCTCCTCCTCCTCCTTCTCCCTCTTCCTCCTCCCTCCTCCTCCCTCCTTCCTCCTCTTTCTCCCCTTCCTCCTCCATCTTCTCCCTCTTCCTGCTCCTCCGGCCGCTCCTCCCTCCTCCTACTCTCGCCTCCTCCTCCCTCCTCCTCCCTCTCCCTCCTCCTCCCTCTCCTCCTCCTCCTCCCTCTCCTCCTCCTCCCTCCTCCTCCTGCGTTCTCCTCCTCCCTCCTCTCTCCCTCCTTCCTCCTCCCCTCCTCCTCCACCCTACTCCTCCCTCCTCTTCCTAATCCCTCCTTCCCCTCCCTCCTATTCCTCCCTATTCCTCCTGTCTCCTGTCTACTCCTCCCTCCTCTTGCCTCCTCCACCTCCCTCTTCCTCCTCCCTCCTCCATTTACCCAAGACAGACAGAGAGACAGATAGTCGGGAACGGGATCTTATATGACTACTTATATGATTTAAATGAGATGCTCTCCACCATGGGCTGGGCCGGGTCAGACAGACAGACAGACAGATAGATAGACAGACAGACTGACAGACAGACAGTCGGGAACGGGAACTTATATGACTACTTATATGAATTAAATGAGATGCTCCCCACCAAGGACTGGGCGCAGCCGGGCCGGGTCAGACAGACAGACAGACAGACAGACAGACAGACAGACAGACAGATAGTCGGTAACGGGAACGGGAACTTATATGACTACTTATATGAATTAAATGAGATGCTCCCCACCAAGGACTGGGCGATGCCGGGCCGGGTCAGACAGACAGACAGACAGACAGACAGACAGACAGACAGACAGACAGACAGACAGACAGACAGACAGACAGTCGGTAACGGGAACGGGAACTTATATGAATACTTATATGAATTAAATGAGATGCTCGTTCACCAAGGACTGGGCGAAGCCCGGCCGGTCAGCTAGTATATATATATCATCATCATCATCATCATCATCATCATCATCATCATCATCTTCCACTTCTGCTGTCAAGCGTCGTGGGGAGGAATAATTTGCGCTGCAGCGCCGGTGGGCGGCACTGGATAGTGTCATTTCGTGTGATTGCACAATGTCTTTGATGTCGTCAATCCATTTTCTTCTTGGGCGTCATCTTGCTCTCTTCGCAGATGATCTTTGATGTAAGACCAGAGATGGTAGTATGTTGGTGCTGAATTCTACACGAATGGCCAAACCTCTTGATCTTCTGTCTTTCAATAAATGCGGCCAAGGTTTTGATCCCACTGTCTGTCTGATAACAGCATTTCTTACTCGGTCTCGGATTGTTAAATGGCAGCTCTCCCTCAGTCATCTCATCTTGCAGGTGTTGATGTTGCGAAAAGTATGATTTGGATAAAGTCCAAGTTCGAGATTGGTAGCATAGGGTTGGTGTGAATAATGCTGTTTATTATCTGTCGTATTGGGTTGCGGACATTGGGTATATTTGGATGTTTGGATGTTTCAGTAAGGGTGATAGTTGATCTGTAAGTGCAACTAGCTTTTTTGACATCTGATTTCGACTTCTCTGTCCAATCTTCCATATTCTGTGATCATACTTCCAAGATATTTGAATTCGTTTAATATATATATATATAGATATATATATATATATATATATTATATATATATATATATATATCTAATATATATATATATATATATATATCATCTCATCTTATCATGTTCCTCTTGCACCTTGCTGTGTCGAGGTGAAGTATAAACACGTGAGAGTGCCCGATTATGGGCTTCATGTATTGATATTCCCATGGACTCTGCTATTCCCTCCGTCCAACGTTTACGTGGTCGGCCTCTTCTTCTGTTTCCATCTGGTCTGTACATCATTGCTTGTTGTGGTGTGCTGTTGAATGGTAACCTACTTGCATGGCCAAACCATATATAATCATGTAGCTAACCCTTAGCAGAACGTCGCCCTCTTTCAGTCAGCTGACAAGTGTCTCGATCTCTTGCCACGTCTCCCGCCTCATGCACTGTCATGCCCAAGGTGCCTGCAACGTCCTGCCCCCACCACAATCTCGTGCTCGTTGACCGTGCCTTGTGTTTCAGGAACCACTTGAACCATCACTGCTCTCTCACGCCACGCCACTGTGAACGCAAGCGTAGTCCATACACGCGCACTGAACTACTGAGGACGTGAGTTATATAAATAAGTGCACCAATGACATGTGAGAAAATATAACTAAGGGTCGGTTCGGTATAACAACTTCGCAACCGGTGTATTTTATATACAGACTCGGTCCCGTTATTCTCTCAAATCAATTCCACCAACATTGATGCACTTAGCCATCGTTTTACTCTGTCCTCGCAACCGGCATACATCGAACTGTCGTGCTTCTCCATGACCTGCCATCCCACAGAACTGTGTGACTTACTTATTGACCGCCCTCGTAACTTATTCTAACCAGCTACGCACCGCTTTACGGGACAAACATTGTCAGCTAAACAGGAAAACCCATCTTGGCGGGAGACATTTCGCGAATGACGCCGAAGTATGAATGTGAAGTGAAAACGTGTTAGAAAACAGAGCACGCAGTTCTATGTAGCAGGTTTGAGAGGACTGATAAACGATGGGATAAGTGCATCAATGTGGTGGAAATATGTTGAGAAATAAAAGGGACAAATGTTTGTATAAATAAACTGGATTCAATTTGTTATCATGTGTAGTATTTTTCTACTGCCATTTGTGACTTACTATGAACTAACTGATATTTGACTTCGAGTGCTTGAACTGATTGTTGCGCGTGGATCGGATTTTCCTATTAACCTGATGTCCCTCGCCGTTAGGCGATCCACTCTCGATTTCTGAGGTACTTTTAATGTACGTCCCAGTCAAGGACGAGAAGTCAACGTGCTGAACTCGTTACGCTGGTATCATTACGCCGGAAGCTTCAGAGCGACGCTGTTATCCAGGCGGCCATGCGGACCTCCATCAACGTGTATGAGGTACGAGATACGTTCCTGTTTATCATCCAGTTTCTGAGATACGTTCTGTTTATCATCCAGCTTCCGAGATACGTTCCTGTTTATCATCCAGTTTCCGTCCATGTTCATGTGGAAGATTTTCAGATTTCTTGTCCTTGAGCGTTTAAATTCTCAGAATTGTGCTGCTGCAACATTTAAGTCCACAAGCCGCAATTTTCGTTTCAAGTGATGCGAAATGTTCCAATGACCCACTTCCTTGTGTTGCCCAGGGAAAGATGCGTGTTCTCACATAATTTCACTTTAATGTGTCGCCTTGTTCTAACTTTTTCGCTCAATTTGGTGCCTTAGGTTCGTATTATTTTATATACAATAACGAGCTATATAAATCTTGCACGATTTCTTGCCTGCATCTCTCCCGTCAGTGTATTGGGTATTGTGCTGTGTGTGTGTAGTCTGTGTGTGTGTGTGATGTGTGTGTGTGTGTGTGTGTGTGTGTGTGTGTGTGTATATCTCTAATACTAGACTATATATGTATATTATAGATTCTATATATATAGCTTTATATCTATATATCTAGTATCTATATAGATATATATATACTGATGCGAGGAGATGAGAGGTCAGTGCGGAATGGAGATTTCCCTGTGTTATTTTGTGATGAGTAGAGAGCGAATGGCTGCATAGAGTCCGTGTTAATTTTGTCTGCACTCCCATAGTCAAATTCCATGATCTCAATAACCAATTGAGGAAAATGATGAGATTAGCAATACTTTATGATTATGTCCACTCCCAACAACACAATATTTTGTTCTGGAGAGATGCTCGCTACATACAGATTTGAGATTTCAAGTTGTGTTATATGCGGAGTAAATTATTTACGGCGCTCAGAGATCGAAGTGCACATTATTAAAATGTATTACTCTTCACACTCTTCCTCTACACTCCCCCCCCCTCCCCCTCATCCTCTCCTCTCCCTCCTCCCTCCTTCTTCCTCCCACTCTCCCCTCCATCTCCTCCTCATCCTTCTCCTCCTCATCCCTCCTCCATTCTTCCTCCTCCCATCTACCTACCTCCTCCCTCCTCCCCTTTCACATTCCTCCTACTCCTCCTTCCTCTCTCCTCCCTCCCTCTCCTCCCTCCTCCTCTCTCTCTCCTCCTCCTCTCCTCATCCCTCCTCCTCCTCCTCCCTTCTACCTCCTCCCTCCTCCTCTCCCTCCTCATCTATCCTCCTCTTCCTCCTCCCTTCTCCTTCCTTCACTTCCTCCTCCTCCCTCTTTCCTCCTCCTCCTCCTCCCTCCTCCTCTCTTCTCTCTCCTCCTCTCTCTCCTCCCTCCTCCTCCTCCTCTACTCCCTCCCTCTCCTCCCTTCACATTCCCTCCTCCTCCCTCTTCCTCCTCCTCCCCCCTCATCCTCGTTCCCCTCCCTTCTCTCCCTCCTCCTTCTCCCGCTTCCTCCTCCCTCGTCCTCCCTCTTTCCTTCCCCTCCGCCTCCTCCCCTCCTCCCCTCTCTCCTCCTCCTCCTCCTCCTCCCTTTCCCTCCTCCTCCCTCTCCTTCCTCCCCTCCTCCTCCTTCGTTCCCTCCTCCTCCTTCTCCCTCTTCACTCCCTCCTCACTCCTCCTCCCTCCTCCTTCTCCCTCTTCCTCCTCCCTCTTCCTCCCTCTTCCTGCTCTTCCGCCTCCTCCCTCCTCCTACTCTCTCCTCCTCCTCCCTCCTCCTCCTCTCCTCCTCCTCCCGCTCTCCTCTCCTCCTCCCTCCTCTCCTCCTCCCTCCTCCTCCTCCCCCACCTGCGTTCGTCCTCCTCACCTCCTCCTCCTCTCCTCCTCCTCACCCTCCCTCTCCTCCCACTCCTCCTCTTCCTCCTCCTCCTCTGCACCCTCCTCCCTCCTCCTCCTCTTCACCCCTCCTCCCTCCTCCTCCTCCTCCTTCACCCTCCTCCTCCTCATCCCTCTTCCTCCTCATCCTCCCTCCTCCTTCTCTCCTTTCCACCTACTCTTAAGCCCTACATCCTCCCTCCTCCTCCCATCCTATTCCCTCCTCCTCCTCTCTCCGCCCATCTCTTCCTCCCTCCTCCTCCCTCCTCCACTCTCTTCCTCCTCCCTCCTCCTCCCTCTTCCTCCTCCTCCTGCCTCCTCCTACCTCCTCGCCCTCCTCTTCCTTCCTCCTTCGCCCTCCTCCTCCCTTCTCCTCCCTTCTCCTCCTACCCCTCCCTCCTCCCCCTCATCTCTCCTCCTCCCTCCTCCTTCTTCCTCCCTCCTCCTCCCCCTCCTCCTTCCTCCTCCTCCCTCTCCTCCTCATCCATCCTCCTCCATTCTCCTCCTCCCTCTTCCTCCTCCCTCTACCTCCTCCCTCCTCCTCCCTTCACATTCCTCCTCCTCCCTCTTTCTCCTCCTCCCTACCTCCTCCTCCTTCCTCCTCCTCCTCCCTCCTCCTCTCTTCTCCTCCTCCTCTCTCCTCCTCCCTCCTCCTCCTCCCTCTACCTCCTCCTCCCTTCACATTCCTCCTCCTCCCTCTTCCTCCTCCTCCCCCTCATCCTCTTCCCTCCTTCTCCTCCCTCCTCCTCCTCCCTCTTCCTCCTCCCTCTTCCTCCCTCTTCCTTCTCCCTCCGCCTCCTCCCTCCTCCCACTCTCTCCTCCTCCTCCCTCCTCCTCCCTTTCCCTCCTCCTCCCTCTCCTCCTCCTCCTCCCTCCTCCTCCTTCGTTCTCCTCCTCCCTCCTTCTCCCTCTTCCTCCTCCCTCCTCCTCCCTCATTCCTCCTCTTTCTCCCTCTTCCTCCTCCATCTTCCTCCCTCTTCCTGCTCCCTCCGCCTCCTCCCTCCTCCTACTCTCTCCTCCTCCTCCCTCCTCCTCCCTCTCCCTCCTCCTCCCTCTCCTCCTCCCTCTCCTCTCCTCCCTCCTCCTCCTGCGTTCTCCTCCTCCCTCCTTCTCCCTCTTCCTCCTCCCTCCTCCTCCACCCTACTCCTCCCTCCTCTTCCTAATCCCTCTTCCTCCCTCCTATTCCTCCCTATTCCTCCTGTCTCCTGTCTACTCCTCCCTCTTCTTGCCTCCTCTTCCCTCCTCCACCTCCCTCTTCCTCCTCCCTCCTCCATTTACCCAAGACAGACAGAGAGACAGATAGTCGGGAACGGGATCTTATATGACTACTTATATGATTTAAATGAGATGCTCTCCACCATGGGCTGGGCCGGGTCAGACAGACAGACAGACAGATAGATAGACAGACAGACTGACAGACAGACAGACAGTCGGGAACGGGAACTTATATGACTACTTATATGAATTAAATGAGATGCTCCCCACCAAGGACTGGGCGCAGCCGGGCCGGGTCAGACAGACAGACAGACAGACAGACAGACAGACAGACAGACAGACAGACAGACAGACAGACAGTCGGTAACGGGAACGGGAACTTATATGAATACTTATATGAATTAAATGAGATGCTCCTCACCAAGGACTGGGCGAAGCCCGGCCGGGTCAGCTAGTATATATATATCATCATCATCATCATCATCATCATCATCATCATCATCATCTTCCACTTCTGCTGTCAAGCGTCGTGGGGAGGAATAATTTGCGCTGCAGCGCCGGTGGGCGGCACTGGATAGTGTCATTTCGTGTGATTGCACAATGTCTTTGATGTCGTCAATCCATTTTCTTCTTGGGCGTCCTCTTGCTCTCTTCGCAGATGATCTTTGATGTAAGACCAGAGATGGTAGTTGTTGGTGCTGAATTCTAACGACATGGCCAAACCTCTTGATCTTCTGTCTTTCAATAAATGCGGCCCAAGGTTTTGATCCCACTGTCTGTCTGATAACAGCATTTCTTACTCGGTCTCGGATTGTTAAATTGGCAGCTCTCCTCAGTCATCTCATCTTGCAGGTGTTGATGTTGCGAAAGTATGATTTGGATAAAGTCCAAGTTCGAGATTGGTAGCATAGGGTTGGTGTGAATAATGCTGTTTATTATCTGTCGTATTGCGGACATTGGTATATTTGGATGTTTGGATGTTTCAGTAAGGGTGATAGTTGATCTGTAAGTGCACTAGCTTTTTTGACATCTGATTTCGACTTCTCTGTCCAATCTTCCATATTCTGTGATCATACTTCCAAGATATTTGAATTCGTTTAATATATATATATATATATATATATATATATATATATATATATATATATATATATATATATATATATATATATATATATATATATCATCTCATCTTATCATGTTCCTCTTGCACCTTGCTGTGTCGAGGTGAAGTATAAACATCGTGAGAGTGCCCGATTATGGGCTTCATGTATCGATATTCCCATGGACTCTGCTATTCCCTCCGTCCAACGTTTACGTGGTCGGCCTCTTCTTCTGTTTCCATCTGGTCTGTACATCACTGCTTGTTGTGGTATGCTGTTGAATGGTAACCTACTTGCATGGCCAAACCATATATAATCATGTAGCTAACCCTTAGCAGAACGTCGCCCTCTTTCAGGTCAGCTGACAAGTGTCTCGATCTCTTGCCACGTCTCCCGCCTCATGCACTGTCATGCCCAAGGTGCCTGCAACGTCCTGCCCCCCCCCCCCCCAATCTTCGTGCTCGTTGACCCGTGCCTTGTGTTTCAGGAACCACCTGAACAATCACTGCTCTTCTCACGCCACTGTGAACGCAAGCGTAGTCCATACACACGCACTGAACTATGAGGGTAAGTTAACAAGTAAGTCACAAATGACTGTAGAAAAATAACTAAAGATGATAACAACTTGAAACAGTTTATTTTTATACATACTTGTCCCTTTATTTCTCAAATAATTTCCACCAACATTGATGCACTTATCCCATCGTTTTATCTGTCCTCCCAAACCGGCTACATGGAACTGCGTGCTTTTTTTTTTCATTGACCTGCCATCCCACAGAACTGTGTGACTTACTTATTGACTCGCCCTCGTAACTTATTCTAACCAGCTACGCACCGCTTTACGGGACAAACAATTGTCAGCATAAACAGGAAACCCATCTTGGCGGGAGACATTTCGCGAATGACGCCGAAGTAGAATGTGAAGTGAAAACGTGGCTTAGAAAACAGAGCACGCAGTTCTATGTAGCAGGTTTGAGAGGACTGATAAAACGATGGGATAAGTGCATCAATGTTGGTGGAAATTATGTTGAGAAATAAAGGGACAAATTTATGTATAAATATAAACTGGATTCAAGTTGTTATCATGTGTAGTTATTTTTCTACTGCCATTTGTGACTTACTTATGAACTTAACCTGATAATTTTGACTTCGAGTGCATTGAACTGATTGTTGCGCGTGGATCGGATTTTCCTATTACCTGTGTCCCTCGCCGTTAGGCGATCCCACTCCGATTTCTGAGGTACTTTTAATGTACGTCCCCAAGTCAAGGACGAGAAGTCAACGTGCTGAACTCGTTACGCTGGTATCATTACGCCGGAAGCTTCAGAGCGACGCTGTTATCCAGGCGGCCATGCGGACCTCCATCAACGTGTATGAGTTTCCGAGATACGTTCCTGTTTATCATCCAGTTTCTGAGATACGTTCCTGTTTATCATCCAGCTTCCGAGATACGTTCCTGTTTATCATCCAGTTTCCGTCCATGTTCATGTGAAGATTTTCAGTATTTTTCTTGTCCTTGAGGTTATAAATTCTCAGAATTGTTCTGCAACATTTAAGTCCAAAAGCCGCAATTTTCGTTTCAAGTGATTGCGAAATGTTCAATGACCCACTTCCATTTTGTTGCCCCAGGAAAGATGCGTGTTCTCACAAATTTCACTTTAATGTGTTCGCTCAATTTGTTCCTTAGGTTCTTATTATTTTTATACAATAACGAGCTATATAAAATATTGCACGATTTCTTGCCTGCATCTCGTCAGGTGTATTGTGTATTGTGTGTGTGTGTATATATATATATATATATATATATATATATATATATATATATATATATATATATATATATATATATATATATATATATATATATATATATATACTGATGCCGAGGAGATGAAAAAAAGAGTGGGAATGGATTTTCCCTGTGTTTGTCATGAGGTAGAGAGCGAATGGCTGCTATAGTCTGTTTACTTTTGTCTGCCCCAATATAAAATTCCATATCTCAATAACCAATTGAGGGAAAATTATGAGATTTAGCAAATAACTTTATGATTATGTCCACCCAACAAAAAAATATTTTGTTCTGGAGATTGTACAACAGATTTGAGATTTCAAAGTTTGTTTATATGCGGTAAATAATTTACGGGTCAGAGATGAAGTGCACATTATTAAATGTATTACGTCTTCACACGGAAACATTAGCGTTGAATAGTGAACTTTCACGTGGGACATGGGATTGGCCTTATTGGCAAGGGCCTCGCGTAGAGGAATGGGACATTACTGTAAAACAAGTTTGTTAGCGAGAAATCTCTAGTTTTTCACCAAACCATCAAAGAAAAGTCGCTGCTTTCCATGATTTAAGTTGCTTTTGGACCTATCAAAGACATATTCCTTGGGTGGGGGTAAATATAAGACAGCAGGAAAAATTCATAACGATGCAACAGACAGTTTTCAAACTAATTAATCGTGAATTAAGGCATTCATTTCTGGACAGACTATAGAATGGAAAGTATATGATTGTCACTTGTCGTCCCATGAGGAACGTGGAATCAACAAGCACACCTTAAAGCTTATTATACTTTGGGATTATTGACAGACTTCTGTCTACACTCCTCCCTTCTGTCTTCTATTCCATATCTCTCTCTCTTTCTCTCTCTCTCTCTCTTATTCCTTCATCACATACTCCGACAACAGTTTCCTTCAACAATTAATAAAATATTTATTAATTATAACTATGTCTGGTGTATATATGGACTGTGTATATGTAGTTGGTAGTGTCTTCTATTGTAAGTGCAAGATAGGACTCTGAATGTTTAGTCTCCGTATCACATCTCGCATCGTCATACGGCCAAACCCCTGGACATCAAACATAGAAATGGACAGCTCTCACCCTGGATGCTCCGTTCTGCTTGAGTCTGGAGGTAAATCCGTTATTGAAAAAACTGTTCACCACTGGATCACCGTAAATTAATGTGATCACGGTAAGTCTTATGCCTAGACCGAGTTTTCTTTGATTTTTATTTAGTTAATAAATCAATCATGGAAAACACATCACTACTGTCCAACAATGTCTAGAGCTACTGTAAAAGTTCTACACACTGTCCTCAATTAGTTTATGAACACCTTTTGTAAGCATGGAAACTCTTCGTGAATTATTCATTGTTTCTTTATATTAGTTTACAGTGTCACTATATTCATTTCTAGGTCATCCTGCCTTTTTACAATGACAGTTCTTTTCATGGTTTTCTACACTTTCTCTGCACAAGTGAAATGCCTTTATAAATAGAAAGTTCTTTCCCTGGTTTCTCAACAATGCTTTCTCTGTACAATAGACGAGACTGTCTATCTTCTCTGATATGTCAGGAGGTGTATTGGAACCTGTGAGATGTATATTAAATCAAGTGATATGATTCTGCTTCATAATTCTTATGTGAGTGCCTTTCTCCAGCCGTAATGAAAAAACTTCCGAAAGATACTCTGACATAAGACATATGAATTCACTAAAGTCTAAACTATTCACTAATAGAAAGCAATGGTAAACGCTAAGCACAAACACCTATTTCCCTATGCTAAACTATTACGCCAAGGTTAGATTACCTTATCACTTCTATGTTCATCCCTGAATTGAAATATATATATATAAGCACATATTCACTAATATCCCATCGCCGTAAACAATCAGGGACTATAATTTCTTTCCACACACAGGATGCATAGATATCTCTGCCCAGTTTGGGAACACACACTAACTTCAAAACAAGTTTTCCACCCATTTATACCGAGTGTCCAATCCCCCGTTGCTTTTTTATCCACAATCAAATTTGCCGTAAGTCCCCACATCAAAGTCTGTGAAGTCACGTATTCGTTAGTGGCGCTCCGTCTCGTGTTCGCTCCGTTCTTCCGCTGGTCCCCTCGTTCACCAATCGTCGCACATCAACGAGTTTTAACTCTTTGATCACCGTCTTCGTGTGTTTCCCCGTCCCGCGGTCTCCTCGTCTCCCCTGCTCGTCCGATAAGATTGTCAGTCACTGACCCCTTATCACAACTGTATTTTTCCTCTTTATCATTCGGTCAATAACCCACACTTTGTCCTCGCTCAAACTGAAGGCTAGATTGTTATACTGACTCACGGTCCATAATTTTCCATTCTCATATATTGCAATTATTTTATATTCCAGTTTATCATAGAATCACTAAACTCACAATATTCCGCGACATAGGCCCTCTCTTAAGAGAGTTGACCGCGTCGACTATTCCTCACTGTAGTTTTGATTCCTAGGATCCACCACCCTATTCCTCTTCCTCTGGAGTTGGATGTCGAGATAGTAAATCCGCTCCTACATTCTCCTTACCAGGGATGTATTCCACTGTGAAGATGTACGGCTGCAGCAACAACGACCATCACATCCACCGTGCGTTGAGTTTCTGCGAAGTAGCTATGAACATCACGTGTTGATGATATGACTGGATCCTCACATGGCTCATCTCATCATCCAGTAGGTGATTTCACTGACAGCCTACTATACTACTCATGGTAGACACTAGTGTTGGCGCATCGCCCCTGTACGTCCTGTCGACCTACTTTCGACTTGAGTAAGCGATGGCTCACAATACAGACGGATCGTCCCATCCTGACTGTAACACTATCTCCATATTCTCTTGGTTTCCCCAGGCTTTGCATCTGGGGATGTTCCACCTCGTCCGCGTTGGACAGAATCGTCTTCCCCAATCCTCTTGGACTTTTGCTTCCAGGACCATCTCGGGCGATATTGGATCTGGTCAGCCAATCTTCGGTTGGAGTCCTGTGTATTTCTCGCCATTCCCGACGTTACCTACCCCTTCTGAACTTGGTTACTAGTGAAGGTTTCCCTCTTGTCCTTTCCCTGACGTGTGATTTCCCTCCTCCCGTCATTAGGTATATCTGACCTATCACGTACTGTCCCATAGGCCCTCGTATGTTGTACTGGCGATCTCTGGTCTTCGTCTGGAACTGTAACCGTTTTCTTAATGGCTACCATCACCATAAAGTGCGAAGCTTTGCTCCCGGATCTCTCCTCATATTTCTTAATGAGATGCCTAGGGAGATTTTTCAGTTCTTCCCCGATCCGGATTTTGTAGAAGTTTTTGGACACCACCTTTACCACAGGATAAGGTCCTTTCCATCCTACTTGGAGTATATTATTCTCTTCTGGACCCCATACTTCCACTTTGTCTTCCACCTTAAAAGCTATTTTCCTCTTTGTCCGATTGTTGGGTGGTGCTTTCTGGCAATCTGAACAAGACTTAACCCACCGGTGTACATCACCGGTCATTCCTGGCCAGCAATAGTGGCCGGAAATTTGCTGCAATGTCTCTCTGACACCAATATGTCGATTCTCTGCTATGGTGTGTCCACTCTAAAGTATATGAGGACGGTGGGTCTCTGGAATCACCCACTGCTCGTGCAGGTTGTCTCCACTTCCGGCTCTCCTGTAAAGCAGCCGATTCCTCAGAAAATACTGTCCCCGTTCTGATGGCTCAGCACTTCTTTGCAGCTTCCTGTAGCAAGGACGCAACGTAGTATCCTTCCTCTGAGCAGTATGCAATTCCCCTATCACTGAGTTGTCGCATAGTGTCTCTGCCTCTTTTTCCTTCCCTTGAGATCCACTGGCTACTGCTCCCCTGTGGGCTGGCTGTTTGGGCACCCCCAAGAAAACGTATTTTGTGCCAATGATCACTGGGAATAGGGAATCAGCCAATACAGCTGCAGGAATAATGCCCGTGACGTACCTGGACTTAATCTCCACCTTGGCGATTGGCAGCGTCATGGTAACAGCACTCCTCATTGCCGGCTGTATTTCTATGGTCTCCCCTGTAAGTTGGTCTGGGCTTACCAGGCTGGCATCTATCACAGCTTCTCCATCCAAACCTGAATCGTAGAGACAAGCAACCTGCTGGCCATTGACTTCAATCAGTTCAACCACAGGTGGCCTCTCCTGGTCCGGAGTGTCTTCGACCTCCTCGACATTTTCCTTGCATCTGCAGTCCACAGTATTATGTGCGTTCGACCTGCAGTGTGTACACCATTTTCCGCTCCAAGCTTTCCGTGTGCTCTCCTTAGTCAGAGCTTCTTCGCCGACCTCAGCCTTGTCTGTGATCACCTTCTTAGGAATCACTTGGCATGCCGCGAAGTGATAGCTTTTCGGTTTCGATCTGCAGTCCTTTGTGTGGTGAGAGGGCGACTTGCAAATCGAACACCACTTCTCAGATCACGGTCGTTTAGCTGGAGAATTCGAGGTGCTCGGGTTTCCTTCCTTCCCCTTCTCTGAACTCTCCTCTGTGTGCTTTATATAAGGTTCCACTTTTTCTCCTTCCCAGTTCATAGATTTCTTTCGGTCTTGTTTCTCCTGACCTTTAGTGGGTTGTACATTTAGTTCTGCAGCCTCCCCATGTACTTCTACGAATCTTTCCGCCAGCTTATTCACAACATCAATCCGTTCCACCCCTTGCTCTCCCAAGAATGTTCTGAGAGGTTTCGACATTTGCTTTCGCATCTGGTCGACCACCATGAGCTCTTCGAATTGAATTCGGCCAAATCTATCCATTTCTGGATATATGATTTTAGGCGCAGACTGTAGGCGGCGAATAGCTCTCCCGGCTCTCTTCTTGCCGATCGAAACGTCTTCCGATACGTTTGTGCTGTGATTTCATAATGCTTCATCAAAGCGGCTTTTAATTCTTCGTAATTATGTTCATGTCCTGGTGGTAGGCGTGTGTAGACCTCGTACCCCGAACTTCTTAATCCCTGGGATAATTTAAGAGACCATTTGCTTCTATCAAGTCCCATAGCGACTGCCATTGCTTCAAAACGACTAGCGTACTGGTCAAAGCGTTCTTTCGACTCTTCATAAACAGCTAAGGGAAACTTCATGGCATGGTACCCATGTCCAATCATGTGGGTTGCCCCAGGTGAAGATGAACTTCCTTCTGCTGCATCTATTTCACCCTTAGTTTGTGTCTTGAGTTCTAACTCTTTCATGCGGTATTCATGTTCTCTTATCTTGCCGGCCTCTTCAGCTTGCAACCTCTTGTTGTCCTGTTTCATCTTTCTGAGCTCTAGCTCTGCCTTTCGATCTTCTCTTTCTGCTTGACGACGCTCTCTTTCTACCACCTGTATATACTCTGATAGGGCTTGTCCAGACAACCCCTTCGCTTCACCCCTTTCCCTCAATTCTTCCATCTCCAGTTTATTAGTGGCCATATTAAAACAAGGTAAGTCAGCAGGTAGAGTAAAGACACCTCAAGGCAGTAAAGAAGTACTCACTATATCAATTTACTCTATTATATATATATATATATATATATATATATATATATATATATATATATATATATATATATTAATATATATATATATATCTAGTTCGTTGGTTATATAAATATTTATTTATCTACGACACCACACAGCACACCACAACTACTCTCTCAACCACAAGAGAATTAGGATAAAGACTTATTTAGACGTGTAAGAGTGTGCCAAATAGGTACTGAGTCTTAACACCTATCCACATTCGTCCTGTCAGGATCTTTCTCACTGTGAAGTCCCCAACATTAATATAATGTCTCTTACATAAATGTAATGGCACCATATATCCCATGGACATCCTTCCATTAAAAGTCATCAATATGCATACTTATATGTATATCCTAATAGGTATGTACCAATATGCATGTACCCTGCTATGCATATACCCCGCTAGGCGATTCCCTTATGCAGTTGAAGTACCCCGCTAGGTATGTTACCCCGCTTGCACTCCAGTTAATGTGGGTATTATGTATTACCCCGCTTGCACTCCAGTTAATGTGGGTATTATGTATTACCATGCTGCTCCACCATTTAATGTCACTTGTCGTCCCGGGAGGAACGTGGAATCACAAGCACACCTTAAAGCTTATTATACTTTGGGATTATTGACAGACTTCTGTCTACACTCCTCCCTTCTGTCTTCTATTCCAAATCTCTCTCTCTCTCTCTCTCTCTCTCTCTCTCTCTCTCTCTCTCTCTCTCTCTCTCTCTCTCTCTCTCTCTCTCTCTTATTCCTTCATCACATACTCCGACAACAGTTTCCTTCAACAATTAATAAAATATTTATTAATTAAAACTATGTCTGGTGTATGTATGGACTGTGTATATGTAGTTGGTAGTGTCTTCTATTGTGGGTGCAAGATAGGACTCTGACTGTTTAGTCTCCGTATCGCATCTCGCATCGTCACACGGCCAAACCACAGGACATCAAACATAGAAATGGACAGCTCTCACCCTGGATGCTCCGTTCTGCTTGAGTCTGGAGGTAAATCCGTTATTGAAAAAACTGTTCACCACTGGATCACCGTAAATTAATGTGATCACGGTAAGTCTTATGCCTAGACCGAGTTTTCTTTGATTTTTATTTAGTTAATAAATCCATCATGGAAAACACATCACTACTGTCCAACAATGTCTAGAGCTACTGTAAACGTTCTACACACTGTCCTTCAATTAGTTTATGAACACCTTTTGTAAGCATGGAAACTCTTCGTGAATTATTCATTGTTTCTTTATATTAGTTTACAGTGTCACTATATTCATTTCTAGGTCATCCTGCCTTTTTACAATGACAGTTCTTTTCATGGTTTTCTACACTTTCTCTGCACAAGTGAAATGCCTTTATAAATAGAAAGTTCTTTCCCTGGTTTAGCAACAATGCTTTCTCTGTACAAGAGGCTAGACTGTCTATCTTCTCTGATATGTCAGGAGGTGTATTGGAACCTGTGAGATGTATATTAAATCAAGTGATATGATTCTGCTTCATAATTCTTATGTGAGTGCCTTTCTCCAGCCGTAATGAAAAAACTTCCGAAAGATACTCTGACATAAGACATATGAATTCACTAAAGTCTAAACTATTCACTAATAGAAAGCAATGGTAAACGCTAAGCACAAACACCTATTTCCCTATGCTAAACTATTACGCCAAGGTTAGATTACCTTATCACTTCTATGTTCATCCATGAATTGAAATATATATATAAGCACATATGCACTAATATCCCATCGCCGTAAACAATCAGGGACTATAATTTCTTTCCACACACAGGATGCATAGATATCTATGCCCAGTTTGGGAACACACACTAACTTCAAAACAAGTTTTCCACCCATTTATACCGAGTGTCCATCCCCCGTTGTTGTTTTATCCACAATCAAATTTGCCGTAAGTCCCCACATCAAAGTCTGTGAAGTCACGTATTCGTTAGTGGCGCTCCTTCTCGTGTTCGCTCCGTTCTTCCGCTGGTCCCCTCGTTCACCAATCGTCGCACATCAAAGAGTTTTATCTCTTTGATCACCGTCTTCGTGTGTTTCCCCGTCCCGCGGTCTCCTCGTCTCCCCTGCTCGTCCGATAAGATTGTCAGTCACTGACCCCTTATCACAACTGTATGTTTCCTCTTTATCATTCGGTCAATAACCCACACTTTGTCCTCGCTCAAACTGAAGGCTAGATTGTTATACTGACTCACGGTCCATAATTTTCCATTCTTATATATTGCAATTAATTTTATATTCCAGTTTATCATAGAATCACTAAACTCACAATATTCCGCGACAATGATTCAACCCACGGGTTTTTGTACAGACCCCATGAAAATAATGAAAGTTACACGTGCACCGCGAGTCCCAAGAGCTATGACTCTGAAAACAATCATGCGACGTGGCAGTATTCTCCGTATAAAATGGCTGGTGAGACAAAACGCCCAATACATGTGCTTGAAATTCCACGACTGTCTGAACATGAGTCATTGGTATGCTGGAGACCGGAATGTGCTTGCGGGCCATTGCCAGAAGGATGAATTGCCACCACAGCACTATTATACGTCTCAATAACGTTACGGGACCACTGGTATTGCCCGGGATAGATTTCGGAGTGGCCAACCCGAGTTACTACCCCTGCGCAAGATCGTCATATTCTGCTGAGTCACCAAAGGCTAAAGAATCGTTTTCTCCCGGCAAATCAAACAGCAACAGCAGTAGTGGATAGACGTGGGCAAGTCTCACGAATGACAGTCATACGTCGACTCAGAGATACAGAACTTACTGCAAGACGACCTTATGTTGGGCCAAACTTGACTCACAGACATCGTCAGCAGCCCCTGCAATGGGCAGAGCAACATGCCAGATGGACTAAACAGTAGTGGCATACCGTCCTATTCATAGACGAGAGTAGATTCAACATTTCCTGTGCCGATGGACGTATGTGGATTTGGCGACGGTGTGGAGAGCAGATTCCTGCTTTCGTCAGCTCAACCGATTTGGAGGTGGCAGTATTTACATTTGGGGAGGATTTAGTTTTCACCATCACTTGCCTCTTCACGTTTTCCGTTCGAATGTTAATGCTGGGGCATATCGAGACGAGGTTCTGGATGTATTGGTGGCTCCTGCGTTCACAAATTATCCAGACTTGCAGCTTCTCTAGCAGGATCACATTCGTGCGCATCGCATGCATTACGCTGCAACATCTACAGCAGCAGAACATTGTGACGATTGATTGGCCTGCCCTTTTACCAGACATGTCCCCTATAGAACAACTGTGGGACGAGCTTGCACGCAGTGTAATATAGCCCTAACAATATGGGACTAGTATCATATATCTAGTACTCTTCACAGCGTATACATTTTCATTTATATCGTTGTTTTCTTTTCTTGCTTTGTTATGGCTAATGTTTAATTTCCATTTATATCGTTGTTTTCTTTTCTTGCTTTGTTTATGATTAATGATTAATTTTCATTTATATCGCTGTGTCTTTCTTTCTTTGTTTATCGCTAAATTTTAATTTGAATAACGAAGACACAAACAATAGATTGCACGATTTATTGCCTGGCATATTTCGCTGCATCTCGTCAGGTGTCGCCAGTCGTCCCTAGGGGGGAAGTGGAGTCAACAGGCACACTGTTTAAAATCCTTTTCCTTATTGTGGGCTTTTGCCGGACCTTTGTCTGCATACCCCCTGTCAGTCTCAGGTACCTTATCTCTCTCTTTCCTCTTCTTCTTTAACCCCTAAACAATACCCTTCATATTGTTTCAGAACATACCCACACAAGACTGTATTTTAACAAATGATAAAATAAAACATTTAATACAGAAAAGTGTCACGTGTGTGTGTTTTGTGTGTGTGTGTGTGTGTGTGTGTGTGTGTGTGTGTGTGTGTGTGTGTGTGCACTGTTTGCATGTGGAAATATGTAGTATTTTCTATGGTGTATGTGAGAATAGAGTAGTGAGCTCAGGATCGTTCATCATGTTCGGCCATGCCAAATCACACCACAGTAAGTTCAGAACAGGTCTCACCGAATGTCGCATCTCCCCGGACAATGGTTGACTTCTTGGAGTTAATCCGATATATATAGTCTGGGTGACTGTTCTCCACTACTGAATATGGCCTATTAATGTTCATGAACCAGGAACACACTATGTACCTATTATGTTCCTTAAAATCCTGATACCAACGAAGATCTCCCTATATCTCACACGAGTTTAAAGAAACCTTTCTGTCCGGTTGCAAAATGTTACTGAATGAGTGTCTTTACTCTGCAACCTCTCTACAACCTAAAGTTATAGTCACTCGACATAGTCATAGTTACTTCACATCACTGTTATTCCACCTCTCTACCTAATATTGTCATTGTCTATGGAGGTGTTAATAGTTTCATAAAAACCACGGCCTTGGGCACTCAATCACTGCTACACTGGCCCTTTTCAGGATAACACTCCTGCTTTCTATGAGTCTATCATTTTTGGAACGATATCCCATTTCCGAGGCCAATTAGTATAACTGCACTCAGTATAATTGCTATTTTCCTCCTCTCCCAGCTGTCCTTAATTTCTCCGGTACCGTAAAATATCACTCAGTGTGACTTGCATTGTCCACACCTCGTAGTAATACTTTCTTTCTGTTAAACAGTTGAACCTGTAGAGAATAGAACATTCTGTGAGAGAAAAACCCTATTCCAATCCACTATATGTGATTATAGGCCAAAGGCCATAATCAGATATTTATCCTGGTTAACCTGGAACTACCCTCTAGCTTAAGACAGAGTCGTTCGTCACATTTGGGTGGCAAGGAAAAAGAAAGACCAAACGTACAAACACAGGAGCCCCAGTTGGCCTCACTACCGGAATATCCCACCCTGTACATTTCCTTTATCCCCCCCCCCCCCAGCCATCTCAAATCTCACCGAATATCATCCCATTACACTGGTCTTACCCTGCCGAGTGAAATGATATATAACTCTACCTATTTTAAGCTAGGCATCAGCCAGCTGCGGCCGACGCTCTCAGATTACGTTCTCACAACACACTATCACTAAGTTCCAGTCATAACTCGATTTATAAATAAACTACCTTATGCTAGTGTTCCCGTTCGGAGTCGGAATTCACAATTCATCACAGTTTCCAAAACACAGGAGACCCCGTAAATCTCTTCTCCATTAGAACTAGGAACACAAAACACTCCCGTTATCTAGTAGTTCATCCACAGACTGAACGCAACTTTCGTTAACTTCTCCCAGCCAAATGTTGCACGAGTGACGTCACTCACGTGACCGGACTTCAATCAAGACAGCACCGCCCCCCTTCTCCATTATCCTGAGATCCGGGCAAACAGAATGCCGAATTCTTTTGATGCCGGGCAGGGCAACCTGCCGCCGATTGTCTTTTGATCTCGGGAATTCTCCTGGAATCCCGGTGGTGTCTGAAATGTGGAAAATATTTCCCCACATCAAATAGTTGTGGCGCCTAGCAACGGCGGTTTTCAGGCCTTTCATCAATCTGGATCGAAATTCTTCAGTATTATGTGACATCAGGTACATACTGCAGAATTCACACAACATAAAGTATAATAACTAGATAAATCTTTCAAGCTGACATATCCACATGTTCGCACAGTAATGTCAGTTGTCTTCCACGGTAATTTTAAACTGACTAACATGTCTTTCTGTTTGCACAAAACTGACTTGTGTAGATTAATCATTATGGATTCTGCAAACTTTAACAAGTGAGTATTTTGTGTGTTACACAACACGCGAAAGGCACTGCCTCTATCAATCACATGGCCGCTTTCTAGTACAGGCCGAGCAATTGATGAAGCGGGAAGCTTCCGGTGTGTCGGCCCCACTAGGCATCCATCGTCTGTGTGTAGTATCTTGTCAATCCATTGAGGTATGTGTTCAGCAACTCTTTTATTCAACTGCCGCTCTGTTCTGCCGATATAGGTAAACTAGCACTTACATGTGAATTGATAAATGCAATTGATTTTGGCGTACATAGGAACAGGTTCTTTTACTGCTAGGGTGGGAATCGGTGTGGTTCTGTACCTAATGGCTGGAATTGCAGCACAGAATGTTCGGCCTACTGCTGTAATGAGCCGGTCTTGTAGACGTTGCATTACGTCATCCCCTCGAAAGGTTAGCTGGATGAATACCTTGAGTTTAGGGACTGTAGTTTCGTCTGGTTGTGGTTTGGGCTGTTGGCAATGTTGCTTTATAGATCCTGTGGAGTACCCATTCAGGTTTAAGCCATTCATCAGAGTTTCAAATTCCCCTGTCAGTGTGTAGAGAGTTTACTGTAGAGAGTTTCAAATCCCTCTGTCAGTGTGTAGTAAAGAATATTCAAATTCACTACGGAAAAACATTGTTTTAATGTTTAATCGTCATTTATGTCGTGGTTTCTCTCATTTTTCTGAATTGGAAAAAGCGCGGGGGTGGGGGGGGGTGGTTGTAATAGACGTGTAATAAGTTCCAAACATGTTTATTTTAAATAATTTTTCAATATTTGAAACAAACATAAAGAATTTATACTAATGGACCGTGTGATAATATAATGAGAAATGTAAGAGATTATATAAACAGGGAGCTATATGATGCCCTAAATATCGGTGGTCATGACATACCGGAGATTCGGTATGCTGATGATACAGTATTGCTTTCCACAACACAGAATGGTATAGAAAACCTAATAGCCTCAACCCAATTGAATAGTGAAAATTACAACTTATATCTTAACATAGCAGAAAACAAAGATAATGCATACAGATAAAACTACTATGGAGAAAGAAATATATGAGAATGAGGAAAAATTGGAGGTGGTGGACAACTTTGAATATCTTGGGTCATTGATTACCAACAACGGTGACACAATGAAAGAAACTAAACGACGACTATCAATTTCTCTTCAAAGACTAAAACAACTGAACAAATTATAGAGTGGGATAGAATATATATATATATATATATATATATATATATATATATATATATATATATATATATATATATATATATATATATATATATATATATATATAGGGAGGGTAGGGACTGTCCGGTAGGGACAGTCATGAGCCACAGGTGACACCAGACCGTCATCCAGCTACTGATGGCAAAAACTTAACTAAAATAAATAAATTTAGAGTAGGAACATGGAATGTTAGGACATTAAATGAGCTAGGAAAGTTGACCAATGTTCTAAGAGAGATGGATAGCATGAAAATGAATATATTAGGCGTTAGTGAGATGAGATGGAAGGGATCGGGCAAAATTATAGCTGACAATCACACAATAATTTATTCTGGAGGGGATACACATGAAAAAGGTGTAGGAATAATATTAGATGAAAAAACAGCCAAGTCAATTAATGGATACTGGTGTATTTCAGATAGAGTTATTATGGTAAAAATCAAAGGCAAACCAATAGACATAAATATTATACAAGTATATGCACCAACAGCAAGCAGTAGTGATGAAGAAATACAACACTTTTACGACGAAATAGAAATGGCGATGGCTCAAATTGGATCACAAGAAATAAAGATAATACTTGGTGATTTTAATGCAAAAGTAGGAAAGGGAAAAATGGAGGATGTAGTGGGGAATTATGGTTTAGGTACAAGAAATGAAAGAGGGGAAAAGCTAATAGAATGGGCAAATATCAATGATATGATAATTGGAAACACATGGTTTAAACACCATAAAAGACGACTGTACACATGGATAAGCCCTGATAAGAAAATACGCAACCAAATTGACTACATACTAATTAATAAAAGATTTAGAAATGCTTTAATTAATGTAAAGACAATGCCTGGTGCTGACTGTAATAGTGATCATGTACCACTATGTGGACAAATAAAAGTAAGATTAAAGAGAGGGAAAAAAATGGTTAAGAACATGAGATCTTAATAAAGAGGTTCTGAAAATAGATAAAGAAATGCAAGAACAATACAGAGTGACTGTGAAAAATAGGTACAATGCAATAACTAAAATACAGAGTATAGATGAACAATGGGAAATGTTAAGGGACTCCATTCATCAAACTAGCAAAGAAGTATTACCGGAGAGAGGCAAAATAGCTAAGAAAAAATGGATGAATGAAGATATCTTAAAACTGATGGACAAAAGAAAACAGAGTAAAAATGACAAACAAGAATACGCTAAGATAAATAAAGAAATAAAAGATAAATGTGGGAAGGCTAAAGAAAGTTGGTTAAACGAGCAATGCAAAAAAATTGAATTAAATTCCATTAAAGATACAAAAAATATGCACAGACAAATCAGTGAGCTTACAGGAAGAAAAATAAGAATAAATACAGGGTGTTTGAAATCAAAAACAGGAAAGATAATATTAGAGGAAGATGCTATAATGAAGAGGTGGAATGAGTATATAAGAGAATTATATGAAGGAGAAAGGGAAGAATTAACAGAAGATAGTAACTTAGAAGGTCCACCTATTCTGAAAGAAGAAGTCGCTGACGCTATGAAACGTATGAAGAAAGGAAAAACAGCTGGGCCAGATGAAATCACAATAGAAGAATTAGAAGTATTGGGAGAATTTGGAGTAGATATATTAACCAAAATGTTGAATGATATTTACAGCAGTGGATATTTACCCAGTGATATGCTGAAATCTGTATTTATAGCTATACCAAAAAGACCAGGAGCAATTGATTGTGAAGATTTTCGTACAATTAACCTTATAAACCATATCACTAAGCTTCTACTCAGAATCATAATGAGAAGAACCAAAAAGAAAATAAAAATGGAAATTAGTGAAGAACAGTATGGATTTGTGGAAGGAAAGGGCACAAACAATGCAATTTATACATTACGGACACTAATAGAAAGGTCAATAGAGAAACAGAGAGACATATATTTGTGCTTCATAGATTATACTAAGGCATTTGATAAAGTAAAACATGATGAACTGATTAAAATGTTGGAAGATATCAACACTGATGGAAAAGATTTAAGAATAATAAAGAATATTTACTGGAACCAAGTAGCAGCAATTAAAATGGGAAATAAAGAGGGTAGTTACGAACAGATAAAGCTAGGAGTACGACAAGGGTGTGTCTTGTCACCAGATCTTTTCTCCCTGTATAGCGAAGTAATAATGAGAGAGATCAAAGAGATGCCAGGAATACTAGTTGGAGGTTATAATATAAATAATATACGCTATGCAGATGACACAGTATTGGTGGCGGATAATTCAACAGACCTACAACAATTATTAGACGTAGTAGTAACAGAGAGTGCAAGGAAAGGACTCTCCTTGAATATCAAGAAAACAGTAACAATGGTAATATCAAAGAAAATGGTGACACCAAAATGTGACATAGAAATAGAAGGGAAAATCCTTAACCAAGTTGATAATTTTAGATACCTAGGGGCATTTATAACATCAGATGGAAGATGTACAACAGAGATTAGGAGCAGAATAGGGCAGGCAAAAGCCGCATTTCAGAAAATGAAGAGTATCTTATGCAATAAGTCACTATCACTGAATGTAAGAAAGAGAGTGCTGAAATGCTATGTAGAACCAGTTTTGCTGTATGGCAGTGAATCTTGGAATGTAATGAACAAATTAAGAAGAAATTAGAAGCAACAGAGATGTGGTTCCTGAGACGAATGTTGCGAATTCCTTGGACTGCCAGAGTAACTAACGACGACTGCCTGAAACAGGCTAACGAAACTAGAACATTATATACAACAATAAGACAGAGACAAACAGCTTTCCTCGGTCATGTGATGAGAAGAGAGGCATTGGAGAACATCGTAACAACTGGAAAGATCGAGGGGAAGAGAGGCAGAGGTAGACCAAGAGAAGTGATGCTGGATGGATTGAGACGGTGGCATGGAGGAATATCAGCAGCAGAGTTGATCCAGAAAACCAAAGACCGAGATCTATGGAGAGCCATGAACGCCTACGCCAGCCGGCACGGCACTTGATGATGATGATATATATATATATATATATATATATATATAATATATATATATATATATATATATATATATATAGAGAGAGAGAGAGAGAGAGAGAGAGAGAGAGAGAGAGAGAGAGAGAGAGAGAGAGAGAAAGAGAGAGAGAGAAAGAGAGAGAGGGGAGGAACAGACAGACAGACAGACAGACAGACAGCCAGCCAGCCAGCCAGCCAGCCAGCCAGACAGACAGACAGACAGACAGACAGACAGAATGCGATGAAGAGAGAAACAAATGACGTTAACTTTGATGAGAGGCATTGCATGCCATGCCCAATATGCACACGTACATTTATATATGAACTTGAGTATGACAATAACAAATGTAAAACTCATGGAGCTAAACGAATTACAGAGAACCTGAAGGCAATATTGATGACGGTGCTGATGATGTTGACGATGGAGAGGTCGAGAAGGCATGGATGGGAAAGAGGCAGGTTGTCAAAGACTGGCAAAAAGCCAGAAAGGCTAACATGCCACAGGGTGAGTTGGCGAACCTGAAGACTTAGGTCCATAGGACGATGACTTTATTCAAATCATACGCCAAACAGACCAAGGCCGAGAAATGGGACGAGTTCTGCAGGAAGGTGTGCTCCGAGCGATCTCTTACGACATTCTGGGACCTCCAAAAGAGCATGAACGATGCTGCACAACGTAGGGGTATTCCAGACTTTCAAGACACAGACCTCACACGGAAAAAGTCGGATGCGGATAAAGGTAAGGCCCTTCTTGCACGCTACATAGAGCAGACTGACCAGAAAGACGAGCCCGCCAGACAGAGGACCACAATGATACTCTCTCAGTTGTGCGATGGGGTCGAGACAGACGAAGAATACATAATCACATCTAAGACAATACGTGCAATGCTCAAGAAATCACCTAACACCGCCCAGGCCAAGACGGCATCCGATAACGTGACCTACTGGTGATGTCAGATGATGACATGGAAGAAATGGCCAGAGAATTCAACACCAGTATCCAGAGGGGTCAAATCAAAGAGGAATGGTTACACAGCTCCTTGATGCCGAACAAAGACCATTCCAAGATAAGCGGCAACAGAATCATTACGATGCAGAACACTGCTGGCAAGCTACTGGAGAAAATTGTAGCACACAGACTTGCTTGTGACTTGGAACAACTCGGCTGCTTCTCGCCCACACTTGGAGGATACAGACTAACAAAGAGTCATGGCTGAATGCGGCAGTCTTTCTTTGCTCAAGATGTTTACGAAGGATTTCAGGTCAAAGAAGAGACATGTGCGGCCGCCATAGACTTAGAGGACGCATACAATAAAGTATCCTTGATGCAAGCCCTCCTCAGACTGAAAGTGTCCCCTCACCTTGTACGATGGATAGCTGCAGTCCTGCTCCAAAGGAAGGTGGTGCTAAGATGTGGGAGTTGGTCTTCTGAGCCGACAACGATATGTCCAGGATTGCCGCAGGGTTCACCACTGTCACCAGTACTATTCAACGTGTATACGGTGCCGATCACTGAACAACAGTTGGACGGGAGGGGTAGGACTCTGTCATTTGCTGATGACATTCTCGTGTATCGACAGGGTTGAGATAGACAGGCGGTTGCCAATGATATGCAGGGCGAACTAGATCGAGTTTCCTCATGGTGTGCGGATGCCACTGCCATTGTCAACCCTGCAAAGGCATCGGTTATATGGTTCTCCATAAACAACCATATTGTGAACACAGACCTGCCGGCAGTGAGAATGGATGGGAGCATTTTGAGTAGAACCCAGTCGATGACATATCTTGGCGTGAGGCTTGATCGTAGCCTGTCTTTCAGAGATCATGTCGATTATGTCATAACGAAAGCTCGAAAAGGTTTGTCAGCAATGAGAGTCATGGCGACTACCAATATCGAGCAAAGACTGCTAATACTTCTGTTCCAAGGACTGGTGCTTTCACACATCGAGTATGCCCTTGCCATCCTTACTGTCAACCCTACATAGATTGGAAGTCTTGAAAAGGTACAAAACGAATCCATGCGCATCATTTTGGGCTGCACGAGAGACACCAGCTGTGTAGCGATGAGATACCTCCTTGACTTCCCGACAATGAACCACAGGATCAAGATCTGGAGAGCTCGTGCATACTTGAAAATAAGTGCGGATGAGCAGCACCCTCTGCATGAAGATATATTCAGAGAAAAGGGCAACAGGCTAAAGAGGGGCAAATCATGGATGGGTAGGGGGAAGATATTATCAGACATATCTGCAGTCCTACCAGTATCAACCCCGGCAAGGAATGGGTGCCTGTGCCTCCAGCTTTTAAGTGCACCTTCTCCTGCATTATCACACTTGACAGACGGTGCAGAGAACAGAACCCTGCCACTGTCAATGCAGAGGTCAACGCGCTCATCAATGAACACGCAGACAACCCCGAAGTGCTCATCTATACAGATGGATCTGTTGTAAAGAAGCAGAGAAGTGCATGGGCATTTACAGCCCGTTCAGCGGGCCGAACCGTTCAAGAATCCAGTGGTGCCCACACTATGCCCACGAGCAGCATGACGATGGAGGTGATGGCAGTAACACAGGCTTTCCTATGGCTAGAATCACAGCATTATACCAACGTGTGTGTACTAAGTGATTCAATGAGCATGATTCGGAAGGTCGAAGCTGGATCTGTACGTAGACAGTGGACTGAGTCGCTGAGGAAGTCTGTTGTCCGTAAAGTCACCTTCATCTTCGTCCCGGGACATGCGGGAGTCGAGGGAAATGAACGAGCTGATAAACTGGCTGGCTCTGCACCCCCTGCAGATGGCCAGCCCATGGATCGTGCCGATGTTATTAACGTCCTTAAAGACATGTCGAGAACAGAAGACTTTGACGTCAGTGAATCCACATCGCTGTCCAGGATGAAAGACTTGGGAGTAAGAATTGGCACGGCCAGACATGAGAGGTACATCGGAAAAACGAGGTGCCTCGTTAACCAACACAGAACTGGCACTATTAGCCACCGGACGCTGATGCATATGCTGGGGGGAGGATCTGAGCACCTATGTACCTGTCCGGAGTGCAATAAAGATGCCCCAACTGATAACTGATAACTGATAACTGATCATAAGAATGACAATAAAGATGACGAAAATGACATTGTGTATATGGTGGGATGTCGACAATAACATACTGATCTCAGCAAATGTTAGCAAACACACAGCAATCTCTGACACACACCAAAACACGCAACAATCTCTGACACACAACAACACATGACAACTCAAATTGTTTGTGTAAATAAACACAGTTTATTACACCGATGATAACTGTGACAAGTTGCAATTTTTCATCTAGATATTGACGTAAACATGGCGGTGTGCTGATGCCGAGATAGCGGGTTCAACCCCTACACTGGTCAGTTAGACTAAAATGTTGACTTCTCGTCCTTGAATTGGGGACGTATATTACAAGTACCTCTGAAGTCGGAGTGGGTTCGCCTGAAGGCGAAGGACATTGGAAATAGGGAATGGCACAAACAATCAGTCTAATGCAATAGAAGTAGTAGCACATAAATGTGGATTACGCCTGAGTTCAAAGGGAACGAGTGAAACTAAACAATTAAACATAATTATGTCTCCCTCCCCAGCTGGCGTAAGTGTTCACGTCTCTTCACAGATCTGGTTTCTTGGTGTTCTTGTTCATCTCTGTTGATGATTTTCAAGCTTGCAGACATGTTTGTCAAAATTTCACACACCGCAACGTATTCTTAACAGGATAAGTTGGATTCAGCAACACACTCTAAGCTGTATAATTAAAAACAGCAACATACTCTATCGGCTGTCTGTGGCGTAGGGCTAATGAATGCAGTTTTACAATCCTACCACACAGGTTTCGAAATCAACTGCAGGCGATTTGGGGTGGGAGGAGTAGATCACTTTCCGTTGGTTTTCAGAATGGAATAAACTCCAGCCATTCAGAAAGTAATGGCATGTTACTGAACGTGGGATACTGTCTAGGACAATCACAAACATCTAATAAATGCTGGAGTTGAATGCGACATTCTGTAAAAATACCAGAAAAAATCCAAACTGCATAATTTAAAACAGCAATTTACTCTAAACGGGACAAACTACAGAAGAACCTTACTCACCAAAGTGTGTAATTTATAAAAGCAACATAATTACTCTACACGAGAAAGATTATACTAGAACCCAATCTAAACAGAGACAGCTAAGACCGATTCCTACATGAGACAGTCAAAGTCTTAGTCTAAATGAGACAGCTACGACTGTAGTCTAAACGAGATATTTACGACAGTAAATAAGACAGCTGCGACAGTATAATGAGACAGCTACGATAGTAGTGTAAATTAGACAGCTACAACAGTAGTCTAAATAAGACAGGTGCGACAGTAGTCTAAATGAGACAGTCGAAACCGTAGTCTAAATGAGACAGCTAAGACCCAAGTCTAAATGTGACAGCTACGACAATAGTCTAAACCAGACAGTTTATGCCGTAGTCTAATGAAACAGAAGCCTACTTCTACGAATACATTTTACTAGTGGGTGTTGGACAAGTTATATGATTGTAGAGAACATGTTTACATTGATAACTTTATTTGTACATGTCATAGTTATCGTCAGCGTCTACTGTAAATACTGGAATGCCGGCTCTCAGGCGTGCAGACGTGCAGGCCAATAGTCCAACATAGGACATACGGCTGGCCGATGTGGTCACTTTTCTGTACCGATTGCTGTCACATTGGGGAATCGCGCTGAAATAGACAGGGGTAATAATTTATTCACCAGCATCAATAGTTATAAGTAAGGTAGAACATATAGCTTCATAGCCTTCTAAAAAAAATAACAAAGGAGTCATGGTGGTGTATTGGCTAGACGCTCGCCTGCCAACCCGGAAGACATGAGTTTCATTCATACCAGAGCAGATTAAAATTTTAAAAATTTTTTAAACTTTTTAAAAATTTACCTGGGTTAACCCAAGTCGGCCCAGCCAAAATGGGTGCTAGGAAGTGTTTTGGGAAGTCAAAGCATCCAACATGATACTGACCACATCATCCACCGTGTGACGAATGGTATATAAAAATATGTGTCTTGCACCATATACTAAATGTGTCTTAAAGAGTATATAATGCTCCTTTACTTATTTACAACAGGGTGTAGTTTTAATGACTGTGCGGTGTTTGGAAATATTGCCAGTCCACGTTTTGTATTTACCTATTGTGTTGCATGAACTTTACACAGGGTGAATGCAAAACTTGGACCGGCAATATTTCCAAACACTGCACAGTCATTAATAATACACCCTATATAAAGCGCCAGAAAGGCTGGGACAGTGCGGTGGCTAAAGGTTGCCGTTGTCATGTGTTCGGAGATCTTTCAAATCGGAAAGTTGTATTCCAATGGCCGGGACTTTCAGTCTAAACTGGGCATCAGAAAATTGATTTGGAAATAAACAACAAGGTTTTTTTTTTTAAAAACTTCTAGTGCACTGAACTGAAGTCTACATGTGGATTAGCTTTCCCTATTACCAGTGTCCCTCGCCATCATGCGAACCCACTATGATTTTAAGTACTTGTAATTTACGTCGATAAGAAGTCAAGTGACCGGTGTAGGGGTTGAGCCTGCTGCCTCGGCATAAGAACACCGGAAGTGTAAGAGCGAGTGGGCTTATCCATTCGGCCACGCTGACAACCAGTAATATTAACTGCTTGCTTGCTTGTGTTCGTTGGCTTGAGCTCCAACGCGAAGTCCTGTATGTCGGATGAAGACATCCTGTTGTCCAACATCAGTGTGATGTCATACAGGACCTGAATTTTGCGTGAGTATCCGTTGTCCCATGTCTGGCTTATTGGTGTGCAGACTGGTGGTTCCTCGCCGTACAGGCAGACACTCTCCGACTTCGGAGGAATCGGCGATCCTATTGACTTTAGCTAGGACCCAGAAGGGACCTGTTGCCAAGGACGTTCGACGAGGACGCGTCAATAGGTCTTGGCCAGTATATAACCCGGCCCTGGTGCCTTGGAAACACCTCTGCGTCCCAGTAATATTAACTACATCATTCATCAAGGACAGATAGGTCAATAAAATGTGACGACAGCATCAAATGGCCATTGCGCCCAATGGCTTGATATGGAGTCTTTTAGGCTCAGTTTGCTGCATGGCAGTGATTCTTGGAATGTAAATGACCACATTAGGTAGAATATGGAGGCAACAGAGAAATGGTTGCTGAGACAAATATTACAAATTCCCTGGACTGCCAGGGTAACTAGCAATGATTGCTTCAAAGGGGCTAATGAAACTATAACATTATATACAACAATAAGAATGAGATTTCTTTGGTCACGTGATGAGAAGAGAGGAATTGGAGAACAGCGTGAAAACTGGAAAGATCAATGGGAAAAGAGGTAGAGGCAGAGACAGACGAACAGAATTGATGCTGCATGGACTGGGTCTGTGGCAAGGGGAAAATATCATCAACAGAGTTGATCCAGAACATCAAAGATCGAGATTTGTGGAGAGACATGAATTCGTACGCCAGCTGGCAAGGCGCATGATGATTGTGATGAAATTAAACAGTGCCAGCTAATGCCTATTATTGCACGCCTGACTAGAAGTGATAAAACTATGAACGAAATAATAAAAGTGTACGGGTATCAGCCAGGACACATTTTTCAAACATCTAATGTGTTTCACGAGTGTGGGGGATTTTACGTATCTACAGACGCCAACGTATTGTTCACGGGGATCGCATTTTCATTTAAAAAAAAAGTGTATATCGCTTGAGAAATAGAACAAAAAACATACTTCTGTGTGGGGGGAAATACCGACTTTGTGGAAACAACATATATTTAAGGGAATACAATCCATAAATGTGCCAGGGTCTGAGCATTGTGTATTTGGTGCAAAAAAGGAGCCATACTTCAATCCGACTGAAGGCAATTGTCTATAATAAATTAAATCAAATATCACCAGCCAAATCTCTATTTTTGTAGATTTTTTTATATATGAGCTGTTGGTTTCTCTAGCGTTCTGTAACTGCCCACAAATTAAAGCATTGCACTTTAGCTTAACGTCAATGAACATTCTTAGGTTGCGGTGAACTTTCTCAAAAGTTATCGTTTATTTAGAGAATAATGCCATCACTATAGGTATTGGGATAGAACCTATAGACGAAACATGAAAGACTCCCAAACTGTGAAGAAAATATTACTACCCTAGTCAATCTGTGTGATAGTTAGTTAATTGGCTAGTTAATTATATAGTTACTTAGTTAGTTAGTTAGTTAGTTAGTTATTTAGTTGGTTGGTTGGTTAGTTAGTTATTTAATTGGTTGGTTGGGTAGTTAGTTAGTTATTTAATTGGTTGGTTAGGTAGTTAGTTAGTTAGTTAGTTAGGCTCCTAGTTGGTAAGTTAGTTAGTTAGTTAGTTAGACTGTTAGTTAGTTAGTTAGTTAGTTAGTTAGTTAGTTAGATAGTTAGTTAGTTAGTTAAATAGGTAGGTAGTTAGTTAGTTAGTTAGTTTGTTAGTTAGCTAGTTAGCTAGTTAGTTAGTTAGTTAGTTAGTTAGTTAGTTAGTTAGTTAGTTGTTTAGTTGGTTGGTTAGTTGGTTAGTTGGCTAGTTAGTTAGTTGCCTAGTTGGTAAGTTGGTTAGTCTGTTGGTTGCTTGGTTGGTTGCTTAGTTAGTTAGCTAGCTAGCTAGTTAGTTAGTTAGTTAGTTAATTAGTTAGTTAGTTAGTTAGTTAGTTAGTTAGTTAGTTAGTTAGTTAGTTAGTTAGTTAGTTAGTTAGTTAGTTAGTTAGTTAGTTAGCGGCATGGACTATAAGAAGAATGTTCATTACTGCAATGCTAGCACACAAGGGAAACCAATCCTCATCTTTATTTTACAGAGTTATTGTCCTTCTTTGCCGATGTGAAAACTTGATAAACTAATCTTCTGTGTATGCTTCATGTTAGTTAATCCTTAATTGATATATTCAGTGAAATTATGGCCTTCATTCTGCGCCAGTTTAATAAAGTGATTTAATTAGTCAAATTGTTTAAACTGTCCACCCACACTTTGTGCTGAATGAATTTGTAATAAATAATTGATAACATCTTTCAAACTAGCGCTAAACCAGAGCGCTATTAGCACAAATGACACACTCATTTATTGGGTGGTGTTTCGTTTCACTGTAAGTTGAGAGCTTGTTAAACTTGCTCTCAATTTCATGAGTATTTTTGGATGCTTTCTGCGGGTTTCTCTTTTTCTTAATGTCCCTGGCAGTTCTCATTTTCTGTTTCTAAATACAGTGCTAGCTATCTCTAAAAATACAAGAATAGTAAACATTTTTCTATCCCCTCTGTGATGCATTACCCCTAGCATGGTTACTATTACCATACTAGTAGTATTATGTAGCAATGATTCTTGTTCATTTCCCATGCGTTCATAATGCACATGTTGTTGTTGTCTCCCTACTCATCATTCCACTTCTACTCATCTTCTTCTTCTTCTTCTACTACTTCTCCTTCTCCTCACCCCACCCCCACCCCCTCCTTCGCTGTTGTTCTGCAATGCAAGACCTCTGGTTATTTTGAGTTACCCGTTGCTGTAATTGATATCCCGTTGTCATTCTAAAATAGCTTTGTGTGGATGTTTGTCTCCGTGGGCCGATGTTCAGTCTGTGATTGATGAAGCATTTACCAGAAATAAGGATGTCCTTGCTGTTCGTCGTTATTTGCGCACCTTCCGTTTATGTTGCGACAGAAGTAAATTTTCGCCGCACTGATTAGCCCTGCTAGAGAACACGGGGCAATGACGCTGACCTACTTAAGAAGCAACAACTTCTGTAGTAACAACGAACGAACGAACGAACGAACGAACTAACCAACGATTTTTATTTTCAAACGGTCACAAAATGGACACGCGGGTTAGTCTTATATTTTGTCCTGCCGGTCACTCACCTTGGGCACATCAGAATCGTTCCCACGACAGAAAAGGGTAGTTAGTTAGTTAGTTAGTTAGTTAGTTAGTTAGTTAGTTAGTTAGTTAGTTAGTTAGTTAGTTAGTTAGTCGCGGTTCCAACCTCACAGCAACGGGTCGTCCCCATTATGCTCCGTTCCTTTGCCAGTTAATATCACACAAAACGCCTCCCACTGCCCAATGTGAAAAGTGGAAAAGATAGGAGTCTCGACAAACAACAGCCCGCACAGATACACTGTGCATAATGCTGCCGCCAGAATGTCAACACAATAGTCCCCCACGAAACATCCAGTTTATCTCTGGTGGAATCGGCAGTCTGGATGTTTCCTAGATGTTCACCCACACAGTACCAAAATAAAATACAGTTCATCGTGGATGGCAGTCGCAGTCAACCAGAAGCCCAGCAGCCACGCATTTCTGCATAAGTCAGTTCTGCAAGTTGTATTTCACCGTTTCGTTAATGAACCACGTGCCACATTGTTAGTCAATCCAACGAGAGTACCATGGCTTTACATTGAAGAAAGGAGTGATTAACATGTTGGCATATATGGGTAGTTAGTGGGAGTCTTTCATAAAAGCCCCAAGAAGGAAGGGGCTGGCCCAGCTGTAATCATGGCTCGTGTAAGTAGCAAGACAGTGAAGACGGCTTCCGGTGTAATTATTGAGAAACATGACACAACTGATCAATGACTTCAACACAAACAAGCGTGTCTTCGAAGAGATCGCAATTATCCCTAGCAAGGAGTTGAGGAATAAAATTGCTGGATTTGTTACGCATATGATGGAGAGGATACAGGAGGGAACAGTGAGGAATATTTATATTAAACTTCAGGATGAAGAGAGGGAGAGAAGCGATAACTATGTGCTAGAGGTTTCTGCTCTTGAAAAGGACATTACTGAAATTGATACAGATACCAAAGATACGTTGAAGTCAAAGGACTTTGAAAAGCTTCCACACATTCAGTTCAGCCATCGCATCCAAAATTTTGATGGAAGGGCTTCTCCAGTTGGTTTGAGAACATAAGATCAGGTATGAAACACAGAAATTCATGATTTGCTAAATAAACTTATTAAATATTTTTTTTTTTTAAAGAAAAAAGAAAAACAGCTGACAGAGGCCAGGCTCTAGTTACTGCACACGTCAGGATGGACTAATTACTGCCTCGACAGGAAATTAACACCCTCGAGAACAATACACGTAATATGTAACACGAAACGATGTTAGAATATTGCGAAAGTGTCAATAGATTATAATTGTTTCTCAAAGGATTTGTGGCGCATATACTGATATCATTTAATTAAGATTTCACGAGAAACCACTGGTGGGCGTTCGTTGTCAATTGGAGTGTTGGTTGACTTCACGTCCATGACTTGGGGACACAGGTAATAACAAAAGCGAATCAACACGCAAAACTAATTCTAGTGTACTAGAAATAAAAGCACGTCAAGAGACTACGCTTGAGTTCAAAGAGTGTGAATTAATAATAATAATAATAATAATAAAAATAATAATAATAATAATAATAATAATCATATTAAGACAAATGGTCATTGATCGAGGAGCGGCTGGTCGAGTGGATGGAATGTCGGATTCTCTCTCGGGAGACCCGGGTTCGAATCCTCGGTAAGGTAATGGGCACTTATTATGTATTATAAATCACACAGGAGAACAATAAACACAGGACACATACTTACTGCAGACGCAAGTCTCAGCACACAAATGTCTATAGCTCTCTCCATTCGTAGGATCGTTGCAGTCATCTGGCGTTAATATAGTACAGACATCATAGTCGACAAACATCTCAGAGTTTTGACAAGGTTCTGGGAGAAGAAATGCAGAAGAGATTCCATGAGGTAATCGAATAGCACCATATACTGGTTTCGGATCGGGGAATCAGATTGGAACCGGTCACTTTAAAAAAGTTAGTTATATATCCATTACAGGACATCACAATCAACCAAAGCATTTTGTACCTGTTTGTGATTTACTGGCAAGTTTACGTTCAGTAGTTTGCCATAACTTTCTGAAAGACCGACGTTCATACTTTTGTTTAAAATCAACACAGGACACTCTGCTTCTAAATGGCCTGAAGCTGACTGCCATGTCGTAAGTCCTTCTTCGCTGTGTTTTGCCATGTGGATATGTTGAACTTACGAAAGGAACTGGCTCATTAAAACGGTGTAACGATAACAGTTTATGAATTCACTGAAAAACTTTTGAAATATGAAGTAAACATCGGATCTCAGGAAAATCTAACACCGCTTTATTACGGAGTTGACCTAGTCATAATACATTTTGTTGTGAACCATTAGATTTCCCGTTGTTGCCGGGATGGCACCTAATATAAGCGTGCACTAACCTTTATGTAAACTAAACTGTTCTAAACTGTTCTGTGTTTTCCATATCGTCACTCAGAAATACTTTTCTTTCCTCCGTTCATTCAGGTCGTCCTTGCTGTCATCTTTCTCCGATTCTGTCTGTCTAGAGTTTGCCCGTCGTTCTCGAATCCATGGCGTTCTCAATATATGCTTCTAGCTGTTCTTAGCTTGGAGTGAGTCCACTGTTAGCCTCCAAACTATGCAATAGCCACACCAAGTTGTTCTCCAAATCCAATACACGCCCGTTCACCTTGATCGTCGCACAACGTATGTTTTTGTTGTCACGCTAGCGTTGGTGTGACGTATATTCGTATCAAAAGTTTTCGTGCCCTGTTTACTTTGAGAGTTCCTTCTATCCTCTGTATGGCGTGATCTGGGCACTTGCTATGTGGCACTCACTTAGAACGCGATATGCCGGTTTGCCACAGACGTCAAATGTTGAAACATACAGCCCCGGAAATGATGTTATTCTGCCTTTCTCTGTCTGGTCTGCTGTAACATATTCAGTTTTCTAGTAAATGTTATTATTGAAGACACAAATAATCATTATCTTATTTGAGTCAAGAACCAATATCCCAGCACTCGGAACATCCCCATACGTGCTCCGTCCTCATTTGCAACAGCCTACGAAGAGTCCCAATACTAATAATACCACTTGTAGTCTGATTATGCGTCCGTCTGGACTTTCCTCAGAGTTTTATGTGTCGGTCCCTCTGGTCACTCCATACGGCAATATCCTCTCCAAGTCGTAATGATCTCCCCGTTCTTCTGCACTACACACACGATTTCAAAGGGCACCGACATAATCTGCCTTATCATTATCATTATCATGAGCCCTGCCAATCGACTTAAGTGTTCACGTCTTTCTTCAGATTGTGGTCCTTAGTTTTCTGGATCAGCTCTGTGGATGATATTCCTCGATGCCATCGTCTCAGTCCGCCCAGCAGCATCTCTGTGGGTGATATTCCTCCATGCCACAATCTCAGTCCGCCCAGCATCAGCTCTGTGGATGATATTCCTCCATGCCACCGTCTCAGTCCGCCCAGCATCATCTCTGTGGATGATATTCCTCCATGCCACCATCTCAGTCCGCCCAGCATCAGCTCTGTGGATGATATTCCTCCATGCCACTGTCTCAGTCCGCCCAGAATCATCTCTGTGGATGATAATCCTCCATGCCACGTCTCAGTCCGCCCGGCATCATCTCTGTGGATGATATTCCTCCATGCCACGTCTCAATCCGCCCAGCATCATCTCTGTGGATGATATTCCTCCATGCCACGTCTCAGTCCGCCCAGCATCATATCTGTGGATGATATTCCTCCATGCCACGTCTCAAGCGCGCCTAGCATCATCTCTGTGGATGATATTCCTCCATGCCATCGTCTTAGTCCGCACAGCCTCAGCTCTATCGATGTGCCCTTGCCTCTTCTCCTACTGATCTAACCAGTCGTTACGATGTTTTCCAATGCTTCTCTTCGAATTATAATTCTCTTTTAATTGACCTGGACTCCCAGATAGACCCAAACAAAATAGGTACCAGGAAATGTCTTGGAAAGTAAAGGTGGTCGATGTGATACTGAAGATATCACCCACCCAGCGCCGTCTGGGTTGTAAAAATATGGGTCTAACACCATATGGCCAAAGTGCCTTACGACGGGTACAGGGGTCTTTTACTGAATTACTCCTCTCATTATTTGTGCACAGAACGATGTTTGTTTTGAATGTAATATTCTGAACGATGTTTCTCTGTTGTATGTAATATTCTGAACGATGCTTGTCTGTTGTATGTAATATTCTGAACGATGTTTGCCTGTTGTATGTAATATTCTGAACGATGTTTGCCTGTTGTATGTAATATTCTGAACGATGTTTGCCTGTTGTATGTAATATTCTGAACGATGTTTGCCTGTTGTATGTAATATTCTGAACGATGTGTGTCTGTTATTTGTAATATTGTGAACGATGTTTGTCTGTTGTATGTAAAATTCTGAAGCTGTTTGTCTGTTGTATGTAATATTCTGAACGATGTTTGCCTGTTGTATGTAATATTCTGAACGATGCTTGTCTGTTGTATGTAATAGTCTGCTTTCGTTTGCCTCTTCCAGTCATTCGATGTTTGTTACTCTGACAGTTAAAAGTAATTGCAACATTCATTTAAGGAACCACATCTCCATTGCTTCCACGTTCTTCCCTGTTTGTTCAATCACATTCCATGATTCACTGCCATACAGCAAACCAGGCTCTATGTAACATGTTAGTGCTCTATTTCTGTCATTCGTTTACAGTGAGTTATTGGATAACATAGTTTTCATACAAAATTCAAGATTGGTGACTCAGCCATGTGCACATGTGGTTTGGCGTCGCAGACAGCAGAGCACACACTCCAGGATTGCCAAAACTACAACATATCCAAGCGAACCTTCTAGCCTAGAGAGACAACAGTGGAAGATAAACTCTATGGACCGCTGAGTGAACTAAAACAGACTGTTAGATTCATACAAGAGACAACATTGCAGTTATAGACATATTTCAAGCGAACGAAAGAAGAAGAAGATAGTTTTCATTTTCTTAGTTGCAGCTTTTGCTTGACCCATTCTGACCTTAATGTCTTTTATGCATTATCCATCTGTCTTTAGGTATTTAAGCTTATCAACTTGGTTAAGCATCTTTGCTTCTATCGTTATATCACATTTTATTGGTATGCACAAACGATAGACTGCAGTATGCATCCGACGCGATGCCGCGAAATATGTCAGGCAATAAATCGTGCAATATGTTGTGTGTGGCTTTTTTTGGTTTGTTTGTTTGTTTGTTTGTTTGTTTGTTTGGTTTGTTTGTTTGTTTGTTTGTTTGGTTTGTTTGTTTGTTTGGTTGGTTTGTTTGTTTGTTTGGTTGGTTTGTTTGTTTGTTTGGTTTGTTTGTTTGTTTGGTTTGTTTGTTTGTTTGGTTTGTTTGTTTGTTTGTTTGGTTTGTTTGTTTGTTTGGTTTGTTTGTTTGTTTGTTTGTTTGGTTGTTTATTCAGTCTTTTTGAACTCAAGCGTAGTCCATATGCATGCTACTACTTCTTGTTACACTGGACTTATTTTGCGCGTGGATTAGCTTTCCGTAGTATCAGTGTCTCTCGCTATTAGGCGAACCCACACCGACTTCAGAGGTACTTGTAATTTACGTCCCTCAGTCAAGGACGAGAAGTCAATATTTTAGTCCAACTGACCGGTTTAGGGGTTGAACCCGATACCTCAGAATCAGCCAACCTTATATTTAAGAACGAATGCTCTTATCCAATTGACCAAGCAGTCACCCCATCCTTATGTGGCTTCTGTATTAACTATAATTCGTGGTATGTCATATGTCACTTCAGTATTTAACTATAATTCTTGGTATGTCATATGTCACTTCAGTATTTAACTATAATTCTTGGCATGTCATATGTCACTTCTGTATTTAACTATAATTCGTGGTATGTCATATGTCACTTCAGTATTTAACTATAATTCGTGGTATGTCATATGTCACTTCAGTATTTAACTATAATTCTTGGCATGTCATATGTCACTTCAGTATTTAACTATAATTCGTGGTATGTCATATGTCACTTCAGTATTTAACTATAATTCTTGGCATGTCATATGTCACTTCTGTATTTAACTATAATTCGTGGTATGTCATATGTCACTTCAGTATTTAACTATAATTCGTGGTATGTCATATGTCACTTCAGTATTTAACTATAATTCTTGGTATGTCATATGTCACTTCTGTATTTAACTATAATTCTTGGCATGTCACATGTCACTTCTGTATTTAACTATAATTCTTGGCATGTCATATGTCACTTCTGTATTTAACTATAATTCTTGGCATGTCATATGTCACTTCTGTATTTAACTATAATTCTTGGCATGTCATGTGTCACTTCTGTATTTAACTATAATTCTTGGCATGTCACATGTCACTTCTGTATTTAACTATAATTCTTGGCATGTCATATGTCATTTCTGTATTTAACTATAATTCTTGTCATGTCATATATCACTTCTGTATTTAACTATAATTCTTGGCTTGTCATATGTCACTTCTGTATTTAACTATAATTCTAGGCATGTCATATGTCACTTCTGTATTTAACTATAGTTCTTGGCATGTCATATCCATCCATCCATCATGTGCCATGCCGGTAAGCGTGGGCGATCATGTTTTGCCATCTCACTCGATCACCAGAGTCGTGGATCAGCTCTGTGATTCTGTCTCGACCATGCCACGAGGCCAAGCCATCCAGGTATTTGCTTCTAGGTCTTCCTCTTGGTCTGTTCCCTTCGATCTTACCAGTTGTCACCAAGTTCTCCAATTCATTTCTTTTCATAACATGCCCAAAAAATTTTGACTGTCTGCGTCTAATGTCTCTAATCAGTTTACGATCTTCGTTTGTTTCTTGAAGGACCTGTTCACTGGTCTTTCTGGCTGTCCATGGTATTCTTTGCATTTTCCTCAGAAACCACATTTCTACAACCATCAGATGTTTTTCAGCTTGACTGCTCATTGTCCAAGCTTCACATCCATATAAAAGTGCAGGTTCTATGTAGCACCTCAACACTCTTTTTCTCGTTTCAATTGACATCTTTTTATTGGTCAGTATGTTTTTCATCTTGCTAAAGGCTACCTTTAGACATGGCGATTCTTGTTCTAATCTCTTCAAGGCATCTCCCATCAGATGTTATTACTGTTCCGAGATAATTGTACCTATTCACTTGTTGAAGAATATTCCCATTTACTTGTATATTACATTGTGGTATTTCGTTCTTCCTAGTGACGACCATAATCTGTGTCTTTTTACAATTTAATTCTAACCCTCGTTGTTCACTGTGTGTAACAACTGCATCTACTAAATGTTGCAGGTCCTGTTCATTGTCTGCAATCAAGACTGTATCGTCTGCATATCTAATGTTATTGATGCATCGTCCCCCAATGTTGATTCCTTCCATATCTTCAATATTTCTGAAAATACTTTTCACTGTACAGGGAAAACAGATCTGGAGACATTACACATCCCTGTCTCACACCTCTCTTAATAGGCTGATATTGGCCTACTTCATTATCAACTCTTATGGCAGCTTGTTGTTTCCAATATATGTTTTTTACAAGTCTAAGGTCTTTTCCATCAATTTGTAGATCTTCAAGCATCCTTATCATGTCGACATGTCTCACTTTATCGAAAGCCTTTGTGTAGTCAATAAAGCAAAGGTGTAGATCTTTGTTTACTTCTATAGATCGTTCAATTACGGTTCTCAGTAAATACACAGCATTTACTGTACCCTTTCCTTCTACAAACCCACATTGTTCTTCTCCTATTTCAGGTTGTATTTTCTTCCTAACTCTTTGCATGATAATTCTTAGCAAAATCTTCGTGATGTGACTCATTATACTAATTGTTCGATGTTGATCACATTCCAAGGCTCCTGATTTCTTTGGGATTGCAATAAATACAGAATTACATAATTCATGAGGTATATTTCCAGTATCATATATTGTATTAAGCAGACTGGCAACTTTATCTATTCCATATTCTTCTAAAGCATAAATCATTTCTGTTGTGACACTGTCTGAACCGGGGGTCTTGCCAGATTTCATATGGTTAAGAGCGTTTTGAACCTCCATCTTCAATATTGCTGGTCCTTCATTATTATTTTGAACATCGTAGTTTTCGTCTCTGTTGTCGTCATAAAGGTTTTTCACATAATCTGACCATACATGTAAGATCTGATCTTTTTCTATTATGACTCTTCCATCTTTTGTCTCCTGCTGATGTACGTGTTCTTTGATTAGTAAGCTCCTGGATTCTTTTGTGCATTAGTTTCGCATTTTTACTGTTGTGTTGTTTTTCAATTTCTTCGCAGTTTTTCTCAAGCCATGTTTCTTTTGCCTCCCTACATAAGGTTCTGACTTTTCTGTGAATTTCTTCATATTTAGCAGGATTATTTTTGTTCTGTCTTCTTGTTTCCATTAGTTGTAAAATTTCTTCAGTCATCCATGTCTTAAGGCCCACTTTCTTTAATTTTGGAATAGTTTTTTTCTGCTGCACAACTGATTGAATTCTTCAGCATTTCCCATTGATCATCTACATCTTGAAATAGGATCTCTAGATCAGACAATAAATCAAATTTGTTCTTTACTTCTATGTTAAAATTATCTTGTATTTCTTTGTCAGTTTTCAATTTGCACAAGTCATATTTTGGGTTTCCTGCTATATACTTGACTTTCTTTAACTTTACCCTCAATGTGCCTGTAATTAATCTGTGATCACTGTAACAGTCTGCATTTGGAACTGTTTTTACGACTGTTAACACATTTCGAAACCTTCTGTTAATCAGGATGTAATCTATCTGGTTTTTAATCCTGCTGTCTGGATTCCTCCATGTCCATAATCTTCTAGGATGCTGTTTAAACCTGGTGTTTCCTACAACCATTTCTTGTTCTTTTGCCCATTCTACAAGTCATATGTCACTTCTGTATTTAACTATAATTCTTGGCATGTCATATGTTACTTCTGTATTTAACTATAATTCTTGGCATGTCATATGTCACTTCTGTATTTAACTATAATTCTTGGCATGTCATATGTCACTTCTGTATTTAACTATAATTCTTGGCATGTCATATGTCACTTCTGTATTTAACTATAATTCTTGGCATGTCATATGTCACTTCTGTATTTAACTATAATTCTTGGCATGTCATATGTCACTTCTGTATTTAACTATAATTCTTGGCATGTCATTTGTCACTTTTGTATTTAACTATAATTCTTGGCATGTCATATGTCACTTATGTATTTAACTATAATTCTTGGCATGTCATATGTCACTTCTGTATTTAACTGTAATTCTTGGCATGTCATATGTCACTTCTGTATTTAACTATAATTCCTGGCATGTCATGTGTCACTTCTGTATTAATTATAATTCTTGGCATGTCATATGTCACTTCTGTATTTAAATATAATTCTTGGCATGTCATATGTCACTAGTGTATTTAACTATAATTCTTGGCATGTCATATATCACTTCTGTATTTATCTATAATTCCTGGCATGTCATATATCACTTCTGTATTTAACTATAATTCCTGGCATGTCATATATCACTTCTGTATTTAACTATAATTCCTGGCATGTCATATGTCACTTCTGTATTTAACTATAATTCCTGGCATGTCATATGTCACTTCTGTATTTAACTATAATTCTTGGCATGTCATATGTCACTTCTGTATTTAACTATAATTCTTGGCCTGTCATGTGTCACTTCTGTATTTAACTATAATTCTTGGCATGTCATATGTCACTTCTGTATTTAACTATAACTCTTGGCATGTCATATATCACTTCTGTATTTAACTATAATTCCTGGCATGTCATATGTCACTTCTGTATTTAACTGTAATTCTTGGCATGTCATATGTCACTTCTGTATTTAACTATAATTCTTGGCATGTCATATGTCACTTCTGTATTTAACTATAATTCTTGGCATGTCATATATCACTTCTGTATTTAACTATAATTCTTGGCACGTCATATATCACTTCTGTATTTAACTATAATTCTTGGCATGTCATATATCACTTCTGTATTTAACTATAATTCTTGGCATGTCATATGTCACTTTTGTATTTAACTATAATTCTTGGCATGTCATGTGTCACTTCTGTATTTAACTGTAATTCTTGGCATGTCATATGTCACTTCTGTATTTAACTATAGTTCTTGGCATGTCATATATCACTTCTGTATTTAACTATAATTCTTGGTATGTCATATGTCACTTCTGTATTTAACTATAATTCTTGGCATGTCATATGTCACTTCTGTATTTAACTATAATTCTTGGCATGTCATATGTCACTTTTGTATTTAACTATAATTCTTGGCATGTCATATGTCACTTCTGTATTTAACTATAATTCTTGGCATGTCATATGTTACTTTTGTATTTAACTATAATTCTTGGCATGTCATATGTCACTTCTGTATTTAACTATAATTCTTGGCATGTCATATGTCACTTCTGTATTTAACTATAATTCTTGGCATGTCATATGTCACTTCTGTATTTAACTATAATTCTTGGCATGTCATATGTCACTTCTGTATTTAGCTATAATTATTGGCATGTCATATGTCACTTTTGTATTTAACTATAATTCTTGGCATCATATATATCACTTCTGTATTTAACTATAATTCATGGCATGTCATGTGTCACTTCTGTATTTAACTATAATTCTTGGCATGTCATATGTCACTTCTGTATTTAATTATAATTCTTGGCATGTCATATGCCACTTCTGTATGTAACTATAATTCTTGGCATGTCATATGTCACTTCGGTATTTAACTATAATTCTTGGCATGTCATATGTCACTTCTGTATTTAACTACAATTCTTGACATGTCATATGTCACTTCTGTATTTAATTATAATTCTTGGCATGTCATATGTCACTTCTGTATTTAATTATAATTCTTGGCATGTCATATGTCACTTCTGTATTTAACTATAATTCTTGACATGTCATATGTCACTTCTGTATTTAACTATAATTCTTGGCATGTCATATGTCACTTCTGTATTTAACTATAATTCTTGGCATGTCATATGTCACTTCTGTATTTAACTATAATTCTTGGCATGTCATATGTCACTTCTGTATTTAACTATAATTCTTGGCATGTCATATGTCACTTCTGTATTTAACTATAATTCTTGGCATGTCATATGTCACTTCTGTATTTAACTATAATTCTTGGCATGTCATATGTCACTTCTGTATTTAACTACAATTCTTGACATGTCATATGTCACTTCTGTATTTAACTATAATTCTTGGCATGTCATATGTCACTTCTGTATTTAATTATAATTCTTGGCATGTCATATGTCACTTCTGTATTTAACTATAATTCTTGGCATTGTCATATGTCCGTTCTGTATTTAACTATAATTCTTGGTATGTCATATGTCACTTCTGTATTTAACTATAATTCTTGGATATGTCATATGTCACTTCTGTATTTAACTTTAATTCTTGGCATGTCATATGTCACTTCTGTATTTAACTATAATTCTTGGCATGTCATATATCACTTCTATATTTAACTATAATTCTTGGCATGTCATATGTCACTTCTGTATTTAACTGTAATTCTTGGCTTGTCATATGTCGTTTCTGTATTTAACTATAATTCTT
>JACEFZ010011164.1:107500-212500 GCA_014155875.1 Cepaea nemoralis
CGGGCAGATTCAAACGCATTGTATTGGGGATGTGTGTATGGGTGGGAAGATGTGTGAGTGTGTGGGTGGGGTTTGGGTGGGGTGTGTGGTTAAGGGATGTGTGATTTGGGGATGGGTGATTGGGGGTGGGGGTGGAGGATGTGTGGGCGGGTGAGTGTGTGTAGGTTGGGGGTGGGTGTGTGTGTGTGTGTGTGGACGTGGGATGTGTGGGTGGGTGGCTGGAGATGTGGGTGGGGGATGTGTAAAAGTGGTTGATGTGTGGGTAGGTGCATTATGTGTGGGTTGATGATAATGGCTTTGATGATAGTGGTGGTAGTGGCGATGATAGTGGTCACAATGCTTAAAATGCCGGTGATGATAATGATACTGATGATTTTCTTCTTCTTTCGTTCGCTTGAAATATGTCTATAACTGCAATGTTATCTCTTGCATAAATCTAACAGTCTGTTTTTAGTTCACTCAGTGGTCCATAGAGTTTATCTTCCACTGTTGTCTCTCTAGGCCAGAAGGTTTGTCTGGATATGTAGTAGTTTGGGCAGTCTTGGAGTATGTGCTCTGCTGTCTGCGACGTCAAAATACATATGCGCATAGCTGAGTCACTAATCTTGAATTTTGTGTACATGTGGTTGCGTAATCTATTGTGTCCTGTTCAGAGGCGCAGAATAATGGCTTGTTCTGTTCTGTCCATAACATGGTAGTCGTCTTGAGCAGGTTTTGGTGGCATTCTGACTGATTTGATCATTCTTTTCTTTTGGTGGCATGTGGTATCAGGCTGTTCTTCTTTGGCTCCTTCCTTAGCCAATTGATCAGCTCTGTCGTTTCCGGGTACTCCACAGTGGGATGGTATCCACTGTATAGTGACCTTATGCTGACTGCTACTGATGATGAATGTGATAATGCTGATTGTGGTGGTGATGATGATAATGATGATGACGGTGATGATGATGATGATGATGATGATGATGATGATGATGATGATGATGATGATGATGATGATGATGATGATGATGATGATGATTTTAAACCAAAATGTATGACTCACGGTCACAGTTGGGGCCATGCCCGTACGTGCAGGTACAGGAACAGTTAGATGTATGCAGCTGGCCTTCTCCTACTCCAGCTTTCATGCAGGACTTTCTGCAGTCTGAAAGATATTGAAACATATTCACTGTGGCAGGTACATGTTGAATTTGTACACAGCAACTGACCTGGTTGTGATTCTGTAGGATTATAACAAACGGTTTCTTAAGACTTTCGCTACGGCAGTGTTTTCTTGTATCTATCGTAGAGACAGAAGCCACATTTAGTGTAAGATTGGAGATAGTAGCAACAAACGCCGTGAGAAGATGGATTGAATACCCAGCAGTGGGACGGGGGCGGATGGAATTCCCAGCGCGACAAGTAGATGGGATCAACACCCAACATAATGAGACTATGGAACGAACACCCTGCATGATGAGAAGGAATTAACACCCAGCATGGTGAGATGGGATTAGAACCCAGCATGACAAGGAGATGGAATTAACACACATCATGACGAGGAGGTGGAATTAACACACGGCATAACGGGGAGGTGGAATTAACCCCAGCATGACGAAGAGATGGAATTAATACCCAGCATGGCGAATAGAATGAATTAACACCCAGCATGACGAGGAGGTGGAATTAATACACGGCATAACGGGGAGGTGGAATTAACACCCAGCATGACGAAGGGATGGAATTAATACCCAGCATGGCGAATAGGATGAATTAACACCCAGCATGACGAGGAGGCGTGATGAATAACCAGCATGACGAGGAGGTGGAATTAACACACAGTATAATAAGAAGATGGAGTTAATACACATCATAATGAGGAGATCGAATTAACATGTAGGATGACGAGGAGATGAAATTAATACACAGCATAATGAGGAGATTGAATTTACAGCCAGTATGATGAGGAGATTAAATTAACACCTTGTACGATGAGGAGATGGAATTAACATCCAGCATGATGAAGAGATGGAATTAACACGCATCATAATGAGAGGATTGAATTAGCATACAGTATGACGAGGAGATGGAATTAACACACAGCATGATGAGTAGAGTTATCATACAACATGATGGGGAGATGGAAGTAAAATACATCATGATAATGAAGATAGGACCATCAGACAACATGAGGATGGAGATAAAAGCAACGTTTAGTGTAAGATTGGAGACATTAGCAACAACCACCGTGAGAAGAGGGATTGAATGCCCAGAAGAAGGACTGGGGCAGAGGCAACACCCAGTAAGAAAGGGAAGTAGACACAACGTTTAACGCATGAAGTGGAGGTAGAAACAACGTTCTGCATGCGGAGGATGTACAAATAATGTTCTGTGTGATGAGAAGACAGAACTAACATCTAATATGGGAATGAATACATAATCAACATTTAACATGTGAATTAAGACAACCAACATCCAACATGTAAATGAAGACATAACCAACAACCAACATGTGAATGAAGACGTCACCAACATCCCATTTGTGAATGAAGAAATAAGCAATATCCAACTTGTGGATGAAGACAGAACCAACAACCAACATGAGAATGAAGATAGAACCGACATCCAACATGAGAATGAAGATATAATCGAAATACAACATAAGAATGAAGATAGAAACTATCTACCATACGAATGAAGACAGAACCAACACCCAACATGTGAATGAAGATATAATCGAAATACAACATAAGAATGATGATAGAAACTATCTACCATACGAATGAAGACAGAACCAATACCCAACATGTGAATGAAGATATAATCGAAATACAACATAAAAATGAAGATCGAACCAATATCCACCATACGAATGAAGACCGAACCAACATCCAACATGAGATCTTGCCAGTTGTAAAAAAGTTCTCTAGTTCGCTTCTTCTCATAACGTGTCCAAGAAATGTTGACTGTGAACCTATGGATCTGCGCTTTGTGCAGTGATGGTGAACGTGTACATAAACCATATCTCCGTTGAGCAACAACGCACACTGCCAGCACTAGTCTAAACGATATAGTACAAGATATCTACATTTAAAATATAAAGAGTGCACGATCATAAATTAACGAATTATAGTTATTTTTTTTTTAAAGTATGTAAGTGACCTGTTCACACGCCATGATGCATATTGGAGACATGGTGCTTATCCCATTTTTGTGCAAACCAGGTGGCGCTCGATAGGTGATGTAGTAAATATCACACCAGCCGCTTTTATTCCCCAAGACATGTTCTGGTACCCATGCAAGCCAGTGTTATTTTATTTTTTAATAATTCACGTCGATATGGTTTCGAACATATGATCGCCTGACATGCAAGCAAACTTGCCAACCACTGTGCTATCGCAACTCCCCCTGTTTAAGAAGCCCTCTGCAAATTCAAATTCTCACCGTCTCTGGATCCCCACAAGGTTCCCAAAATGGGCGATCTTAGCCACTGTTTGCCAGACAATACAATATTTTAAACTCTTAAATGATGATGACGCTGCCGTGCTCAAGCGATTTGTTTGTATCTGAGTTTTATCTCAACAGGATTACGAATGTTGATGAAAATAGAGCATTACACACAACTGCCAGAAAGGGACTAGCAGTGTTCTTTGATATGTTAACAAGAATATATACATTAGAAAACACCGTGGCGACTGGAAAGATCATCGGTATGAAGATCATCAGTATGTAGATCATCTTTATGCAGATCATGGGTACGCAGATCAGGAGAACAAGATGTAAGATGGTCTAAGAAATTGTCATTGAGGAAGAGTAATCCAGCAGTTTCTGTGGCATGACCTCGGAATGAAAGCTTTACTTGATGAACTTTTCCAAATGGATGGTTCAGGTTCAACAAGTATTCACGGATACATGCACGCGAGCTTTCACACACTCACAGACACACACATATAACATACATGCCGATACGTACCACATTGCTCTGTGCTGGTGTTACAACTGACTGAAAGGAAACAAGACAACAAAGTCATCTACAACAAAGTCATCTACAACAAAGTCATCTATAACAAAGTCTTCTACAACAAAATCATCTACAACAAAGTCATCTACAACAAAGTCATCTACAACAAAATCATCTACAACAAAGTCATCTTACTATCTTCACGTTGAAGACAGACACTAATTAATGATAATGTCTTTGAACTGGGGATTTTCAGCGCACACTGAATTTCAACCCAATAAAATGAATGCATACAAATATGGCAATAATGTTTTCATCCCGTACAGTGATATACCCAGCTAGCATTTATGAATCCACTCGCTGTAATGATGTATCTTCTGATATACCTCATGGATTATGTAATTTTATATTTATTGCAATCCGGAAGGGATCAGGAGATTTGGAATGTGATCAACATCGAACAATTAACATTGTGTTACAACATCACGAAGATTTTGATAAGAATCATCATACAAAGAGTGAGGAAGAAAATACAACCCAAAATAGGGAAAGAAGAATGAAGCAAAAAAAATAAACACACACATTGATCACAATTTTTTTTTTTTTTTTGGCCTTTTGTTTATTTCTTCTGTATTCTAAGAAACAAGACGATAAAAAGACCAAAAAAATTATAACGACTTCGACAGAAACAAACAATGAATACATGACCTACCACACAAGTTGGACTTGCAGAAGGACAAAGGATGTGTACACCCAGTACAAGGCTCTCCTAATAGAAACTGAAACTGCTCGGCTTGCCTGGAGTAGAAGTAGGGAATATGTGTTGTATTGTTAATTTTGACACACACACATACACAGCAAAGTACCACACCACCACCCACCCACACACACACACACATATATATATATATAATAGATATATACTATAGATAGATATTAGTAGATACTATATATATATAGATATATATATATATATATAATATCTTATATAACAGCGGTATCTCCGTCCGTCTGTCCGGTCTGTCTGTATGTCCCTAGGTCTTTATGCGCTCGCGAACGGCCCATTCGATGAGATGAAATTTCTTACACGTCTTCCTTCATTCAGCGCAGCCATGTCATATTTGTTAGGTGAAATCGGCTGCTTACCCAATATTATTTCATTTTTCATTTTTCATTATAATTATATATCTCAGGGGACTTAACTCTGTTAAAAGTATTTCAAGGGGCATAACTCTTCTGTATAACTATAGTCATATTGTGGCATCGTTTTCAAGATTTATAAACTCTTGGCATAGTTATGTGACCGGATAGAGTTATAATAATAATGATACAATCTGTAAGTATTTTCAAAGTTTCATAAAAATAATGCATAATGCATAACATGTAACTCATCTTTTTTGCTTAAAGAATGAATAAATAATAGTTACCTATCTTTCTAGCAAGTTTGAAGATTTTACAGTTCTTTACACTGTCGCCCCACTCTAGAAGACATGGAACAACTTCAGCATGATTAGAATCGACAGGCAATATGCGTTATATTCCTCCTGTCTCCTCATCGCCCTCTCCAACCTCCTACCCTCTCTCTCTCTCGCACCCATCGCCTACCTCCATCCTCCTCTCTCTCTTCTCTCTCCTCCTCCTCTCCCTCCCTCTTCTCCTCCAGCTCCTACCTCCTCTGTGTCTTCCTCTTCGCTGCTTCTGCCGCGTGCTCCATTTACCCAAGTTTATTGTTGGGAAGCATGTAAAGATCTCAAGTGCTCTTTCTAATACTTTTTGTAAGTTGGTCTTCGTTTATCTAAGGTTGTTCTAACCGCAACAATAAATGATTGACGGACAGACAGACAGACAGCAGACAGACAGACAGACAGACAGACAGACAGACAGGACAGACAGACAGACAGACAGACAGACAGACAGTCGGGAACGTGGAACTTATAATGACTACTCATATGAATAAATGAGATGCTCCCATCAGGGTTTGGCGAAGCCGGGCGATCAGACATATAGACAGACAGCAGACAGACAGACAGGACCGACAGACAGACAGACAGACAGACAGATCGATAGTCGGTAACGGGAACGGGAACTTATATGCCTACTTCTATGAATTAAATGAGATGCTCCACACCAGGACTGGCGATGCAGGGCCGGGTCAGCCAGACAGACAGACAGGACAGACAGACAGACAGACAGACAGTCGTAACGGGAACGAGAACTATATGACGACTTAGTATGAATTAATGGAGATGCTCACCAAGGACTGGCGAAGCGGGCCGGGTCAGCTAGTCCTTTATATATCAAAGGCAATGTGTGTGGATATGTATGTCTTTATACGGTCGCGAACGGTCCATCCGTGATGAGATGAAATTTTCTTACACGTCTCCTCTCATCCAGCGCTGCCAACTGTCATATTTTTGTTTCTTCTCCTCCTCCTCTTCCCTCCCCTCCTAAATACGTACGTAAATATATGATGATGATGATGAAAGAATCCCCGAACCAAAAACCCTAGGAAACAGCAAAGGAAAATGACGTGACTACACAGAATCGTCACACGGCAATCATCATCATCATCAAGTGCCAGTGCCGGCTGCGTAGACGTTCACATGGTTCTCTCCTAGATCTCAGTCCTCTTTCTGGTTTGCGGGATACAACTACTGCTGCTGAGATATGCTATGCCTCCATGCCACGGCAATATATCAATAACATTCATCTTTTTCTGTGTAAGGAAGTTATCTACAGTGCCTCACTCTCCTTCCTCTACTACCTCCTTCCTCCACCCTTCCTCCTTCTCCTTCCTCCTCTTTTCTCTTCCTTCTCGCCTCCTCCTCTTCCACCTCCTTTCTGCCTTCCTCCACCTCTCATTCCCTCCCTCCTCCCTTCCTCCTCCTCCCTCGGGATCTCCTCCTCTTTTTCCTCCTTCCTCTCTCAGCTCCGACCTCTCCTTCCTCCTCTCTCCCTCCTCCTCCCTCCTGTCCACCGTCTCCCTACTCCTCCATATCTCCTCCTACAACCCTTCTCCTTCTCTTACTCCTCTCCCTCTCCCAATCTCCTATCCTCGCTTGCCCTCACAATACTCCTATCTCATCCGCTTCTCTACTCTCCTCCTAACTCTCTCCCTCCTCTTCCTCCTCTCCTCCTCCTTACTCTCTGCTCTCCTCTATTCTCTACTCCTACCCTCCTCCTCTTCCTCCTCCTCTATCCTCTGCCTAATCCTCCTAATACATCATCTTCCTCAACATCCCCGTTCCTCTAATATAACACTGTCCTTTCATCCTCCTTCCCCTCCTTCCTCTCCTCCCTACCACATCCTCGTCTCTCTCCTCTCGTCTCTCTGCTCCACATCCTCCTCCTCCCTCTTCCGCCTACTCTCCCTATTCCTCCTCCGCTCTCCTCCTCCTTCTAGTCCTCCCTCACTCCTCCTCCGCCTCTCCTCCTCGCCTCTTTCCATCTCTCACTTATCCTAACTCCGTTCTCCTCTCTTATCTTCTCTTCCCTCTCCTCCCTACTCTTCTCCTCGCATACCTGCCTAATCCTCCTCCTTCCTCATCCTCCTCCTCCTCCGCCCCTCCTTCCTTCCGTCCCTGCCCCTCCTCCTCTCTCCTCCTCCTCCTAACCCTCTCCTCTTTCTTAACTACTCTACTCTAACCTCCTCTAACCTCTCTCCCTCTCTCCTTCCCCCTCGCACTCCTCCCTATACCTCCCTCTCCGTCCTCCTTCTCCCTCCTCCTCATCCTCCTCCGCCTCTTCCTCCTCCTTCTCTCATCCTCTCCATCCTCCTCTCTCTTCTCTTCCTCCTCCCTGCCTCACTCCTCCTCTTCTCGCTCCCTCCTCCTGCCTCCTAAAACCCATCTCTCCTCGCTCCTCATCGTCGCTCCTCCTCATCCTCCTCCCCTTTCCGCTCTCCTCTCCTCCTCTCTCCTCCCTCTCTTCTCTCTCCTCCCCTCGCTCCTACTCCTCCCTCTCCCTCCTCCGCCTCCGCTCTCCACTCCTCTCATCCTTCCCCTCTTCGCTTCTCCTCCTCTCTCTCTCTCCCTCGTCATCCCTCTCTCATCCTCCCTCCTACTCCTCTCTCCTCTGCTCGCCTATCTCCTCCTCCTCCCTCTCCTCTCCTCCCCTCGCCTCCTCCTTCCGCTCCTCCCTCCTCCTCCTGCCTCCTTCCTCCCTCCCCTCTCTCCTCACCTCCTCTTCCTCCACACTCCCATCCTCTCCTCTTCCTCCTCCTCCGTCCCCCTCCCTCACTCTTCCTCCTCCTCCTTTTACACCCTCCTCTCCTCCTTCCTCCTCCTCTCTACCTCCTATCTCCATCCACCTCCTCCTCTCCTCCTCTCCTGCATCCTCCTCTCCTCCTCTCTCCTCCTCCGCTCTCCTTCTCCACCTGCCTTTCTCTCCTCTCCCCTCATCCCTCTTCATCCTCCCTCCTTCCTCTCTCCTCCTCTCCTCCTACGCTTCTCCGTGCCTCCTCTGTCCTCCTCTCTCTCTCCTCTCTCCTACCTCTCCTCCTTCCTACCTTCCTGTCCTCCGCCTTCTCCTTCTCTTAACTCCTCCTCCTCCTACTAACCCTGTTCCTACTGTTCCTCTCTCTACCCTCCTCCTCTCCTTCCTCCTACTCCCTCCTCCCTCCTTTCCTCCTCCTCCTGCCCTCCTTCTCTCTCCTCCTTCTCCTCCTTCCTCCTCCCCCTCCTCCCTACTCCACTCCTCCTCCTTCCTGCGTTCCCACTCCCTAACCTCCCTCCTCCTCCTCTCTCAGCCTATCTCTTCCTCCCCCTCCTCCTCCCTCCTCCACCCTCTCTCCTCCTTCTCCTACTCCTCCTTTTTCTTCTCTTCTGCTGCTGCTGCCGCTTGCCCATTTACCCAAGTAATTGTTGGGGAATATGTAAAGATCTTTCAAGTGCTCTTTCTAATGTTTTGTAAGTTGGTCTTCGTTATCTAAGGTTGTTCTAACGAACCAATAAATGATTAGAGACAGACAGACAGAAGACAGACAGACAGACAGACAGACAGACAGAAGACAGACAGACAGACAGAAGATAGTCGGGAACGGAACTTATATGAATAAATGAGATGCTCCCCATCAGGGGCTGGGCGAAGGCCGGCAGGGCAGACAGACAGACAGATAGACAGACAGACAGATAGATAGTCGGAACGGGAACGGGAGCTTATATGACTACTTATATGAATTAAATGAGATGCTCCACACAAGGAGCCAGGCGATGCCGGGCAGGGTCAGACAGACAGACAGACAGACAGACAGATAGACAGACAGACAGGACAGACAGACAGACAGACAGACAGACAGACAGGAACGGGAAACGGCAGCTTATATGACTACTTATATGAATTAAATGAGATGCTCCCCACCAGAGCTGGGCGAAGCCGGGCCGGGTCTGCAGTAATATATATATATATATATATATATATATATATATATATATATATATATATATATATATATATATATATATATATATATATATAAAGAGAATGTTTGTTTGTGTCTTTGTTTGTGTGTCTTTATGGCGTTCCTGAACGTCTATCCGATTGAGATGAATTTTCTACAGATGTTCTTCTCACTTCCTGCCCAGCAAGTGGCATAGTTGTGTAGTTTTAAAAACAGTTTTTACGTATTAAATCAATATTAAAAGGAAAGACGTCCAATTAAGGGGACTTAACAACAAAAGTTATATCAAGGGGCATTAAGTTTAGTAACATTGCTATAGTATGTAAATTAAAAAATGTTTGAATTTTTCTTAAAGTGTTATAAAATGTTTACAGAAGTTATCTACATGCATATCTGTTATTTTTAAAAAAAAAAAAAAGGTGATAAACACTTTAAGGCATCTTCACAGTTTTCGTAAAAATAATGGATCTATTTTAGATACAAGAAAATTTTCTAGCCCAATTTTCCCGCCGTTGTCGTGGTGGGGTAGCTTGAGCTTCTCAATTACCCTGAGAGCTATGCCGGCTGGTAGCGTAGCTACCAGCAGGGCCTCCCAAGCCGGACATGTCAAAGGGTAGAGAACAGACAATGAGAAACACCCTGGTCCTCCAGTTTGGGGGTTGAAGCGTGGGGTTAACATCCCCACATTTGTACAATTTTGTTATGAAACAGATACATAAGCCTCGAATTCGGACTGAATTATTTGGACAACGACCTTGGAACGTTAAACCACTCTTGAGATTTGGAACATGGAATGTACGGACACTATATCGAGCTAGAGCGGCTGAAGAACTAACCCGGGAGCTGGTTGAATATCAGATGGATATAACAGCAATTCAAGAAATAAGGTGGCCAGGAGAGGATACTTTAGAGCAAAATGGAATGATTGTAATATATGGAGGAAACACCCAAAATGAACCCAAAATAATTAGGAACAGGTTTTGTCATAAAAAAGAGAGTTATGGGGGAACTTTCTAAACTTTAAAGCTGTTAATGACAGAATAAGTAAATTACGAATAAAAGGTAAATGGAAAAATATAGCGATGATTAATGTACATGCACCTACTGATATAATTATATATTCAGGTTCTTTGCTGCAGATACAATCCGTCTCCAATCGTCTCTCTGGTTGACGTTCTCTTGCCAGACGTTGATTCCAAGTGCTTGTAGGTCTGTATGTTATCTCTCCACTGTCTTCTTGGTCTACCTCGGGGTCTACGGTCATTTATTTCCTGAGTGTAAGCGAGTTTAGTTTTCCTTATTATCTTCCATTCTTTCTATACGTCCCACCCATTGCAGTCTATTAGCCTTCATGATACCAGTGTTTAGCGGGGACTTAAACAGATCATAAATGTCTTTGTTGCTTCTTCTTTTCCACTCTCCACTTTGTATATCCCTAATGGGTCCAAAATGCGTCTTAAAACTTTGTTCTCAAAGGTTTGTAACAAGGCTTCGTCTCCTTTCGTTGTACTCCAGGTTTCACAGCCATACAGCACAACTGGTCTAATTAGTGTTTTGTATATTGTGATTTTGGTGTTACAAGATAACGCATTTGATTTTAGTAGATGTTGTAGTGCATAGTATATCTTATTTCCAGAATTGATTCTAGTTTGTATTTCTTCCCTTATGATGTTGGAGCAGTTGAAGATTGTACCCAGGTATTTGTATGTTTCCGTTCTTTTAATGGTCATATTATCTATTTGTATGTGGTCAGAGTTTTAGCCATTCCTTCTCTTGAAATTACCATATATTCTGTCTTATCTTGGTTGATAACCAGCCCCATCTGTTGGGCTTTTTCCTTTAAGTGAGTCAATATTTCCAATGTCTTTTGTTCATTTTCCCCTATAATATCTATATCTCTGCATAACCAAGCAGCTTGGATGTTCCTCCAATATCACATTCCTCCTTTATCTTCCTTACAACTTTCTCTAGAGCCAGATTGAAGAGTAGCGGCGATAGTGCATCACCTGTTTCAAGCCAGTTGTTATTTGGAAAGGGTCTGATTTCCTGCCTTTATATGTTACTATATGATAAGTATCTTCCATGCATAGTCTGGTCATGTTGATTAGCTTCCTTGGTATTCCAAATTCCTGCATAGCATTCCATAGACTATTCCTATGGACACTATTATAAGCTTTTTTAAAATCCACAAACATGTTATGGAAATCTCTTTTATATTCCCAATTTTTCTCAGCTATTTGTCGTAAGATAAATATCTGATCTATTGTTGATCTGTTTTGTCTGAAACCCGCCTGGTAGTCACCTAATATGTCTTCTGAATATGGTTTTAGTCTATTTAGTAATACTGTGGATAGTATCTTATAGCTTGTGGACAGTAATGATATTCCTTTATAATTTTCATATTGGAACTTGTCTCATTTCTTAAAGATAGGTATCAATAATGACTCTTTCCAGTCATGGGGTAATTCTTCTGTCCTCCAGATTTGTATTATTAGTTCATATAGCTTTAGATATAATGCATGGCCACCTGCCTTTATAAATTCAGCAGCAATCCCATCAGCCCCTGTGTCACATAATAGACCAACGTGATTTAACCAGTGATGAGAACAAAAGGCGTTCTGAATTAGCGGCATGTTCGAGGCCAAAGGTTGTTTCAACAAATCCAGAAAATGTAACTGCACGTGTTTACATCTGGTCGACGGATTGGGAACACTCGGTGGTGAGTGAGACGGGTCCCTGCATCGCTTTGACAGTTTGTCAACATTCGAATAAAGATGGAACCCGTCGGATCCTGGTTGCAGTCGGATGTCAGCCATCACAGGTCGGGCAGAATTAACAGCTGCAGATGTGTAGGGGAAGTGGGTGAGCTGAATCATACATCGCTTTGACAGTTCATAAACAGGTTGGATTGAGAGTGGAAGTACTCAGCTCGGAAGAATACAGTCCGTCTGTCATTTAGAATTTCCCGACATAAAACGGAATGATGGCTGGGATTGTCACCCCTCGACAGAAGATTGGCAGCTTGTTGGGGAAACCCGTTGTTGCATCCATACGGTAACTCGCTAGTTGGTTTTGGGAGTCAAAACAAGTGATGACAACTCTGACAGTGACTAAGCCAGGGAGGATAGATTCTTGGCAATGGATGATATGCCCAAATAACACCTGCAGGACATCAACCACGTCACGTGACCAATTTTAGGAGGTTGCCAAAAACCATCATTGGAGAGAGGAGTTGAACTAAAACCGTTGATTGAGGCGGACGTGCTTCGGCACTGCGGTTCTGATTGGGAAAATGTCTACCGTGTGCGAATTGAGTTAATTTAATTTTACACGTGCCTGTCATGGCAAGAGTATATGTAATTTGATCTAACTGCGGTGTTGCCTAAGGTAGAACCTATTATAATTAGTTCTAATTAATATAGACAGTAGTCTTGTTAAAACTAGAGTGTGATGATTAGCACTGTTAGTTGAAAATAGATTAGTGAAGTGTTGATAAGCTTTACTAGTTGAGAATTGAGTAATGAGGGATAATTGGGATATTCCAATAGGTGTCCCTGGTGGGCGGGGTTCCGCATTCTGGTTGTTGATTTTTTTTTCTTGTCTGGGCCTGATGATAACCAATGTGTTGTGTCATCTGTCCCTGACAGAGTTGGGTTCATTGTATTTATCTGAGCAAGGGCCAATGGCCACGATCATCTAATAGAGATCAGTGACGGGGAGGCTATCACCAGTTGTATGATTTATTTTACAGGTTCCCTCTGGTTGGAATGAAGAACACGGAACCAATGAAAAATCCGATCCCGGATAAATTATGATGTAGAGAGATGGGCCAGCAACTTTCGCAACGGAGGAAGCTGATACACATGGCTCAGTGGAGCGGAATGGTAGAAGTATCCTACAGGATAAGTACCGAATGAGTTGTAGGTCATACCAGTCTTTAACACCCCAGTAGTGATGGATGTTCAGTCCACGTATGACGAGAACAGTAGCGACTGATGTTCACACATTGGAGGAAAGATAACATTTAAGTGTAGTTGTTCCACGTATCAAGGAATTCAGAACTGTCAGACAATATCTAGTAAATAAAGCAAGCCATTTTAGTCTAGATACAATGACTGTGTAAGAGTGAAAACTATAGAACCTATCGCAAGAAGAAAACGTCATGTTCATAGGACAGTGTTCCGTGTTTTTTTTTTCACTGCGCCGAAATTATGAAGTCGGAGTTTCTATAAACTATTAGGAACAGTTGTGTTAGGAGCAATAATAGTATTTTTCACGGATTATATTTGAATGTGATTCAGATCTCATGGTCATCAGAGCCCCTGGAGGAGGACATGTCTGGAGAGAAGGACACGACTTCGGTGAGGTCCATTGTACTGATTCTTGTGATGTCGTGTAAGCCTTGCCATGATGAGTGGACTCTGATCCTGAACTTTGAAGGCTGACCTATACATTTGCATTAGAATACTCGGCACACATGTTCTTCGCATACACGTCTCATATACGTTACACTTTTCTTTTAATAAATTAATCTTTATTAATTTTTAGAAGCAAGAGTTGTGGAGTATGTTGCGTTGGGGAAGTATGAGAGGGGGCACAGTACGACAGTGAGAGAGTGATAGGAAAAGGTGTCCATGGGCTGATGGAGTGTGTTGGACGGAAGCTGGTGGATTCTCCAGGATATTGATAAGGGAAAAACAAAATATTATAATGTGGGGGTTGACTCTCTTCACTCCAGGAACGACACTTTAAAGGAGGACACGACACCCTGTTGCCTTATTGTTTTTAAGTCGTGTGATTACATTTAGGATTTCTTCAAATGCAAGTTCTTCAATTTGTGGTTCACACGTTAAGACCTCTTCCTGTGGGAAAGTGTTACTTGGAGCTTCACAATTTAGTAATTCAACAAAATATTCTTTCCATGTGTTGCACATTTCCTCATTGGTATTTATCATATTCCCATTTTTGTCTTTTAAACCATATGTGTTTTGTTGGTGCCCTCGTTTCATTGACTTCAGTTCTTTAAAAAAAAATTTCTGGATTCGTTTTTCTGATGAGTTTCCATATCTTTGATTATATTACTCATATATTCTCGCTTCTGCTGTCGAACTATTTTTGCAGCTTCTTTACATTAATTTCTATATTGCTCTTCCTTTTGGATGTCGTTGATGTCATGTGACCATAAATATCTGGCATTCTTTTTCCTAATGACTGCTTCTTCACATTTTTGATTGAACCATCTGTTCTTTCTATGCGTGGTTAACACACCGAGACATTCTTCTGCTGTAGATTGAATTGTATTCTTGATGTTCAACCAAGTTTCTTCAACGCTTTTCTCCAAAGGGTTTTGCAGAGTTTCAAGTTTACATTTTATTTCATCTGTAAATTTCTCTTTGACAGTAATTTCTTGTAGTTTTTCTATGTTATATGTTGGGTGTAATCTTTGTAATTTAGTATAGAAATCTCTCTTAAGTTTTATTTTAAATTTTGCTCCAACGAGGAAGTGGTCGCTGTGGCATTCAGCTCCTGTATAACTTCTAACTTGTTGTATGTTTGATGCATTTCTGTTGTTAATTACAATGTGATCTATTTGATTATAGGTTCTCTTGTCACATGATTTCCAAGTTTGTTTGTGTATATCCTTTCTTTGTAGTCTGGTACAGCTAATCTGCTGTCCTTTGGCTTCTGCCAGGTTTATGACTCTCCATCCATTATCATTTGAAGTTGTATGTAGGCTTTCCATACCGGCCACTGTTTTATGAGTTTGCTCTCTACCTATTTTTGCATTGAAGTCTCCCAGCACAATCAGGATGTCCTGTATGGGGGTTTCTTCTATAACATCTTCCAAATCATTATAAAAATCTTCCTTAACGTCATCTTCTTTCTCTTCGGCAGGTGCATGTACATTAATCGTCGTTATATTTTTCCATTTACCTTTTATTCGTAATTTACTAATTCTGTCATTAACAGCTTTAAAGTTTAGAACGTTCCCCCATAACTCTTTTTTGATGACAAAACTTGTTCCTAATTCATGTTTATTTTGGGTGTTTCCTCCATAGATTACAATCATTCCATTTTGCTCAAAAGTACCCTCTCCTGGCCACCTTATTTCTTGAATTGCTGTTATATCCATTTGATATTCAACCAGCTCCCGGGTTAGTTCTTCAGCCGCTCCAGCTCGATATAGTGTCCGTACATTCCATGTTCCAAATCTCAAGAGTCCTTTAACGTTCCGAGGTCGTTGTCCAAATAAGTCAGTCCGAATTCGAGGCTTATGTATCTGTTTCGTAACAAAATAGTGTTTTTACAAAGGTGGGGATGTTAACCCCACGCTTCAACCCCCAACCTGGAGGACCAGGGTGTTTCTCTTTGTCTGTCTCTACCTTTGACCTGTCCGGCTTGGGAGGCCCTGCTGGTAGCTACTGCTACCGCCGGCATAGCTCTCAGGGTCATTGAGAAGCTCAAGCTCCCCCACCACGACAAGGTGGAAACACCATCGGGGATAATATATATATATATATATATATATATATATATATATATATATATATATATATATATATATATATATATATATATATATATATATATATATCTATAAGTTGTCTAAAAGGAAAGATGGCATGGCACATGTGCATATTTTGTTTCTTCCTAAATCCATGTTGTTGTTTCACTTAGCTGTTTCTCTAGAATTTTGCAGATTATTTTTCAGTATAACTTAAAAGGGAAATGGTGTTTTATTGTGTGCAGTCTCTTTTACTGTCTTTGCTTTTCCAGACTGGGATACTTATTGCGCCTCCCCAATTTCGTGGTGTCTGTTGTTCTACCCAAACATGCAGTCTATGTAGCTATACTGTTCGTACTCCTCTTGCTGCTTTAAATAGTTCATTTAATAATTCGTCTTGTCCCTGTGATATATTCTATGGTGATAATCTTATTCTTCTTCTTCTTCTTCTTCTTCTTCTTCTTCTTCTTCTTCAGCTTTCCGAGCCATTGAGGTTACAGTCCGATATCGAGGCTCATGTATTTGTTTCGTAACAAAGAAAGGTTTTTACAAAGGTGGGGATGTTAACCCCACGCTTCAACCCCCAACCTGGAGGACCAGGGTGTTTCTCTTTGTCTGTTCTCTACCCTTTGACCTGTCCGGCTTGGGAGGCCCTGCTGGTAGCTACGCTACCGCCGGCATAGCTCTCAGGGTAATTGAGAAACTCAATAATCTTATGACTTCTCTAATTTCTTCTTTCAGTATGTCTGGTTCTAGTTCTTCGTTGGCACCTGTGTCAGTTTCTTGGATTCCTGTGGCATCTGATGAAATGTTGAGAGACGTTATTCGAAGTACTACCTACATCTTTTTAAGATTTGTTAGTCCGGATGGTCTTCTTATCATTTCTTCGAGCAGGAAAAATTCCTTTGCCGGCTTACTTGGTCAATCGAAGATTTTGGACGAAAATATCTGACTAAATAGAGTTCGTTCCCCTGGCGAGCCAGAACCCCGTTGGCCCATGACCTCACTGTCTTGGTTTCCCGGTTTACACCACGGGATGTTGGTTGACTTGTGTAGTCTGCGGCTCATGAACAGACTACTAATTTTCACTTTTTACCCATCCTGAGAGAGGCTATCCGATCCTAATCCTACTGGCTGCAGGGCCAGGCGCCTTGTAGAGTCATAAACATAATTAGAATAAATTACACAAATGAAAAACCTATAACCTGTGATGCAACTCACTTCAAGGTGTGAACTCATACAACTATTTAGCCAAAATTGGGTGATCATACAGAGATATTAAGATAAGATTGCAAAAGGCGTAAGCAGCTTTCATAATACAATGACACTTATGGAAGTCAAAGGAAACAAAACCAGTACCATCCTTAGAATATTTAAATCAGAAACATCGAGAACGACCAAACCAAGTACTAATAATAAACAACAATTAACAAGTGTATGCGAAGATAAAGTTAGTAGCATATCCTGTACAGGACGTAGCAGTCAACTCCAGCATTTGTTGGCTGTTTGAGATATCTTCGTAAGTTTACGTTCATGTACTTTGCCATTGCTTTTCGAACGGCCAGCACTCATACTATTATATGGAAATTAACGCAAGGCGGTCTGCTGTATCCGCAGCTGTGTATGCGAATTAAAGACGAATTAAAATGGTATGGCAGATTCACGAATGTGGTGCTGTCGTGAAATCACTGTAATTTTACAATCAGATGATAAAAATACCAAGGACAGTTTGATTCGCAACTACAAGTTGTTTACTACGGGGAGTCGGTAAGATCAATCAATACAGTGGTCTTTGAAAGTCCCACACACGACAGAAAATTGTAGGCCTGTTATTGTGACCCGATTGGGACAATGCAGGAACTCGCTACCTTGTTTTGGTTGTTGAAACAAGGGGGACCACTTTTGCATTGATTAAACCAAGGGGAGAGGACTTATTCTGAAACGGATAGGCTGCCCCTGGAACATCTGATGTATTGACTTCAAAGAACTTCACTAGAACACTCCAGGCTCTTTGACAAAAACCTGACTTGTTTACAGTGTAGACCAGCAAGTTGACTAGAGCTGACGTGTTTCTGTAACGCTGTTAGGAATTCGGAGAGCATTCTGTGTTGGATTTAATTAACATTAAATAACATATATCTTTATGGCAAGTTGTAGATGCCATCCAGGAGTGATGCGGTGTTGCATAAGGTATTACAGATAGTGTATTTAGGCCTAATTAATATAGGCAGTAGCCTTGTTAAAACTAGCTAGAGAAGGGAAGTGATGATTAGCTCTGTTAGTGGAGAATAGAGTGGTGAAGTGAGAATTAGCTCTGCTAGTGAGAATAGTGTAGTGGGGTGATATTTGGAGAGATTTAAGAATGGGTTGGGAGATGGGGGAAGTGTCCAATAGTGGGATCTTTCAGTGGGGTGCCCACAGGGGTTCTGCACTCTGTTTATTGGTCTTTCCTTGTCATAACCTCAGTCGGACCTAGGTGACAAGCTCATCTGCTCTATGACAGAGTTTAGTTCACTGATAAATATCTGAGCAAGGCTGTAGGCCTACACTCAGCTGGTAGGATCAGTGACTGGTGCTTTCACCCGGTGTATTATTTCTCTAACAGGTTCCCTGCCAGTTACGAAGAAGCTTTACACGAGTTTTGACGAAAGTTTACTACGATTGGGAAGAACACCAGTTGAACAGTAAATGTTTTTCTTACGGACAATGAATAACGTCAAAGAAGAAAGTTGTTTAATAATGTTTGGGCTGGGCCCATGATCAGGAGGGTCCACCGGAACAGTGCTCAGATGAGCGAAACCATTTAACGATTCCAGTGTGTTAAGGTTCACCTAGGATGGGTGTTAGTTGTTGATACACCACACATCATACGGACAATAGTAACTACACGAGAAGTTTAAATGTAACATTCACAGGGTGTGGTAGATTCCAGTGAAAACACTACACGGGACATTGTAATTTAGACACTATAGACAATAGATAGGATCAAGTCTATTACCAACAACAGTGATACGTATTTTCACAGTACAGGGATTGGTACAGTTTAGGAACCATAGGAACTTATAATGTGCAGTGTACAAACGGTCCATGATCGGTGGTAACTTATAGACTGTATCGATTACGGATGATCATTTGCCTGGATTACCAGGTAGCTACAGAAGAAAATGAGTGTCGGGCAGGAGAGATACATCACTCGGTGAGGTTGTCTTGTGCTGACCTAACGTGCTGTGGTGTGCCCTTTCAAGGATGAACTGACTGTGCTATTGATCTGAGAGTTCGATTCTACACACATTATAGAACACGTCACACATTCTTCGCATACGCTTTTCACATACATTACACTTTTCTTTTAATAAATTAATTGTTATTAATTTTTGGAAGCTAGAGTTGTTGAGTATGTTGCGTTGGGGAAGAATGAGAGGGGGCATGATACAGCAGTGATAGAGAGAGAGAAAGAGGTGTCCATAAACTGACGGAGTTTTGTAGACGGATTCTAGTGGTTTCTCCAGGATAATGATAAAGGGGTAAAATAAAATGTGGGTGTTGATTCCTCTCACTCCAGGGACGACACTTTAAACGGATACACGACAGGTGCTTCGGCGAAAAAACTAGACAGATTTCAGCCAATAAAGAGGTGAGGAAACAGTGATGGCGCTGGTTCGGTTACATACTGACAGAAAACGATAGCAGTACAACTTTCGCTGGAGTCACTCGCTAACGTCATAGAGTGATCCAAATCACGCAGAGTGATCCTGGAGTGATCCTAGGACTACCCGGTAAGAGAATTAGTGGCAAGATGAATACCATAAAGATGACACTGTAGGAGCATCAGGAGATAGGAAAAATTAGTCCTGCTTGGCGTGAGCTGACTGATGTCCGGTGACGCAAACATGGGGTTAAAGCGCATAAGTAGAAGGAAAATCATCTGGTCCTGATTTAAATTACCATTCAGGCATTATTTGTTTTAAATGTTTAAAATAGGAGAACCGTTTTACTTGTTCTAGCATATCTGGCAGTGGCCCTATTCATGTATGCCTGTTCGTGCTGCTGGTTTGTCGGGACTGTTGTCTGTACTACTTTTCACACGGGAGAGGGAGGAGCATTTTGTGTGATATTCACTGACACAGGAACGGAGCATTGTGCGACCCTTTGTCTTGAAGTAAGAATGGCGACTAACGACTAGCTGACGTTCTGACAGATGATAGGTAGATGTCCCTCCTGTCTCACCACACACCAGGTCTTGTTTTCCCCCTGTCTGATTATTAGCGTTATACGAGTATAGATAAATGAAAGTGAATGAAACAGGCACCCACGGAGACTTACCCTCCCTCGTAAAGGCACATTAACACCACATTATCGGCAGATCCACACCCATCCAGCATGGCGCAGCCCATCATTCGGTGTTTGGCGTTTATCATCTGAAACACAGATAACAACATCAGAACTAATACATAGTTAGGTGCATATCCTTCATAGGACGTCGCAGTCTACCCCAGCATTGTTTGGCTGTTTGGGATTTCTAGGCAAGTTTACGTTCAGTGGTTTGCCACTGCTTTCTGAACGGCCGGTACTCAAACTATTGTATGAAAACCAGCGCGGGATTACGAATTGCGTCCGTAACGTCCTCGCCACAGAATGCTTGGCGTGAGCTGGTTGAGGGCCTCTACTCCACGGGTGGAAAGGGGGGGGGGGTGATACAAGGCAAGAGAGAGGAGAAGCATTGCGCTTCGAGTCAGCAAATTGACAAAGTGAAACCCCAGCACAGAAGTTTGAAAACCACTCAAGTTGGGGCATTATCTTGGTTAACAAAAAATACAGGATTTTGTACATCACTTAAGGATCATTGGGCATATGGTCCTAGACTCACATATTTATATACCAAACGGCATTCGATGGGTATATGGTCAGTATCACATGGGCGCCGTGACTTCTGAAGTCATTTCTTGATATCCATCTTAGACTGGATCTATTTATAAATCTCTGACTGCATGCGGGTTCAAACCCATGACCACAGGACCAGCAGGCGAGGGTCTAGCCACTATGCTGCAGTAGTTCCCTATGTTTGAGTAACACATTGTAAACATCCTCTGAAGAATGGCTGTCATTTGTCGAGTATTTATTAATATATAACTTCCTGGTCATTGTTGATTTATAGTTAGACAAAGCATGAACTAGCTATCTCACACACACATGAAGAGTTCGTATCTATAAGCATATGATTTTACAAATTATTTTCTATTACAAATTGATGCACAACTTTGCAAGTTGTCATTATCAGCATTTCATATGTTTTGTGTCCTCTTTTTCATTCTTTAGGCTTGATTGATGACTGTAGTAATCTTGCCTGCGTGGCTTCTTAGTCTCCTAATTAATGAAACACATTCAGTGATAGAGTGTTTATCGTAAAGTATGTGTCACTATTCTCTATCAAATGTCACTAAAGAGTGTAGAGTATAATTCATACATTCATGATATCACAGGCGGAAGTCGGCGAGACGATGAAAGGAATGTTCAGAATGTGCTAGGCGCATATGCCGAGAGATCTATATTGTTCGGAATAGTTCACATTAGACGAGATTAAAATGGTAAATAGTTTTACACTATTTCCGCCTGGAAAAGTTACAGACTGTTTTAGCAATCAGCAAGATTGAGGATGAATGCACAGAAGGTCAACTGAGTGAGAAGGTGTTGAATTGGGTAGCCGGGTGTTATGAGAGAGGTCTACGGTATTAAGTGTCAAGAACAAATACGACTGTTTTAAAAACCACTTTATCGCAAATAATAAAAGACACTGTATATCCCAGTAAAAATCCAGAAGTGATTAATCAAGGTATCATCATCATCATCACCATTATGTGCCATACCGATTAGCGTTAGCGGTCATGTTTCGCCATCTCACACTATCACTAGAGTCATGGATCAGCTCAGTGTCTCAACCATGCCATGTGACCAAGTCATCTAGATATTTACTTCTCTGCTTTGCCCTTGTTCCTTTTCCTTCATTCCTGCCAGTTATCACATACTTCTCTAGTTTGTTTCTCCTCCTAACGTGCGCACACAATTGCGACTCTCTACGTCTAACTTCTCTAATCATCTTACGGTTTTCATTTACTCTGTCTAGGTCTTCCTCATTGATTTTGCTGTCTGTCCGTGGCATTCCTTACATTTTCCCCAGAAACCACACTTCCACTGCCAATGGATGTTTTTGAGCTTGTCTGTTCATCGTCCACGTGTCACATCCATTACAAAAGTGCAGGTTCTATGTATCACTTCATCACTCTTTTTCTCGTTGCAATTGATAGAGTTTTATTGCCCAATATGTTTTCCACATTGCAAAAGGCTACCTTTACCAAAGCTATTCTTGTTCTAATCTCTTCAAGGCATCTCCCATCAGATGTTATGAATGTTCCGAGGTAGTTGTACCGATCCAATTGTTCAAGAATATTCCCATTTACCCCTATATTACATTGAAGTATTTATGTCTTCCAAGTGACGACCATAATCTATGTCTTCTTACAATTTAGTTCTAACCAGGATATAAGAGAACCGGCTATAATATATGATTTGATGTTAATGTGATTCTACAAAGAGCCAATGACTAATGGGTCAGCAGGTGAGCGTCTAGCCTCTATTACACTACCAGATCTCCCGCTAATATGTCCTGTCTGGGCAGTTAGTGACATCACTTGCATTCTTGTATTCTTATCGTTTTGTGAATAATGTGATCTTTCAGAGGATGAAATATATATTTACTGGCATTTTCACCTTACCGTCTTGACAGACAATGCATTGCTATATCGTGCTTTAAAAAAATGCGTGATAGCACAAAGCCTGGGATGAATTAAAGAGATCATGGGTTGCCCATGCAGAATGATCTCTCGCCTGATTCTGGGATTAGTAAGCTCAACCCAACATTCTGCGCTAACAGAAAGCAGGTAGTACCAGCGTATAACACGATAGACGAATACTTCAATAATAATTAAATAAACCTTCAGATTATTAGACTGACTCGCTATCTATCGCACTACCGAGGCCGGGGCAGCATAATATGTGTTAGTCAGGTCTTAGTCAGAAATAACTGAGCTACCGCAGTCTTTAGTCACATATGACTGAGCTACCATAGTCTTTAGTCAGACGTGACTGAGCTACCATAGTCTTTAGTCAGACGTGACTGAGCTACCTTAGTATTTAGTCAGACATGACTGAACTACCATATAACAATAGACGTTACTATCTGGTGGCAAGCTTGCAACCATTGAGCAACCCCGACACCACCAATAGCCTTAGGTAAAGAGTAATTTATAACACTACCATACTGACATTTTGTCGTCTTGACAGTAAATAGTTTCTTACACTGCCTTCAAAAAGGGTATATAACTAAACCCCATTGTTCTAGTGAATGTGACTGATCAGACCAATTCGTGCGGTAAATGTTTGTCCACAATAGATGCAGGTGAACACATTGTCATTTCCACAATCAAGTACCATCTGACGTCTCACACGTTCATTGTGTGACCTGTCTGCAATTACCTTTGTCAATATTCCATTTCTGATCGTTGTCCTCTATGCAACGTGATCAGCGGTGACTTGCTCCCAAGAAGTAATATCAATGCCTGTATCAATCATGTCTCACTTACATACGTGTGACTTAGTAGTATACGAAACACAAATATTTCAATAATAAACACATCAACCCGAAACTCGGGCATGGATCATAGGAGCATCAGAGTGAAAGCATCAACATTTAGCGTAGGTGATATCACAGCGCGAGTACTTCAAGCGGGGTGATATGTACATGGCGGTGCCCAGCTCTGCTCCAAGCATACTTGTCTCTTTGCACTGAGCTAGAGTATGTAGAGAATGAAATACCTGAATCCCGTGAGGGAAACATGCGCTAAGCTGAAACATGACCTGGTTTTATCTTTATGTGCCTTTATATTTCAGTACCTGTACTGCATACGCCTCTGGTTTCTGACATCGGAGAACTCCATAACACAGTGTACTAATAGATGGTACTTCGACACGGGGTTGGTAAGAAAGGTCATTAAACCAATATAACCTGCGGTAGATGCGAGCTCTCTTCACTGCCCAAACAACATGAATTCCAGCACATCGGGTTAAAGCGTTAGAACTCAGTATTGCAAAGAATTCAAGTCCAAGAAATCAAGTCCATGTATTCTATAAGTTTTAAATACTTACATTTTTATAGCTCTCACAACCATTCCAAGGAAAGCATTCACCGTCATCAGGCAGGTACTTTGACTTCTCAGCGAACCAGGAGCGAACAATCCGTGAGAGGTTGCCGTTCCCCTGACGTCCCCTGCCAACATTGACACGGACGTCTGTGAAACCGAGCCGAGCCGCCTGTATTTGTTCAGGTCGGGCAGAGCGGCAGGTGATGTTCCCTTCTGCTAGAGCTGATAATCTGTCGCTCCACTTCCTGCAATTGTCCATTTTCATTGAATAACTATACACGTGGAAGAAGTAAAGTAAAGGGTACTGTTTAGGGTATGAAACATAGGGATTCATAGCAAAAACATATTAACGGAGAGCTTAGTGTAAGATACCAGAACCTCAAGTCTGAGAATGGAGGTGAAGGCAGTTACTGCAATTTTTCGCTGGCTGGTGAACAAAGTGTACACGCATGTTGTGATTGTAGTGATTCACAAAGAATGCTGTCAAAGATGAAGACTGGCATGCTTCGTGCAGAATGACATGCATAGATTCAGTGTCGCGGGTTGTGAGCAGACTCTGGACCTTTTCACCAGGACATTCTGGTGTGATTGGACATGAACGGACAAATCGATTGGCTGGTGCCGCATCTTTAAGGGGCTATTTGATGCATGATCAGGCGGATGTGGTGAAGGCACCCTTGGAGCATGTGAATAATGCAGATACGAGATAGACTATCATGGTCTGGAGAAAATGCAACAGCATGAGGTGGTCTGGGGATCTGGTCGACAGTCGTCACTCAGATGTAAAGAAAGTAGGACATATAATCAGATGACAACGGGCACCACTAGTATTGGAACTCTTTTCTGACTGTTGAAGATGAGGCTGCGCGATTATGGGAATGTCCCGAGTGCAATAATGTCGGTACTCATCTCAACTCATCTCAACATGGAAGACAACTGAAAGAATGACAAATAAACCACAAAGAAACATTCACTAACTGGTGTTGAGCAAAATAGTGGGAATAAAATGGTATGACAGAATTACTTACGTAGAGCTGATTTAGAGAACTAAACAAATCACAGTGAACAAGACCAAGTCTTACAAGAAACAAATGAAAATCGTTAACCGATTAGAAATTAGACGTAGGCAGTCAACATATTTGGTCACATTATGAGAAGAAATAAATGGGAGAACTTGTGTCAACTGGCAAGATTGAGGAGAAAAGAACAAAAGGAAAGAAGAGAAGTAAATACCTGGATGGCTTCGCCACGTGGCATGGTCGAGACAGGAACACTGAGCTGATCCACGACTGTGGTGATCGAGTGAGATGGCGAGACATGACCGCCCACGCTTACCGGCATGGCACATGATGATGATGGTGAGTGAACAAGAAGGTGACGAAATGACACTCGCGATGGATAGGACACACGGTGAGAAAACCTGAGGACAATATAACTAGGCACACTCTTGTCTGGAATTGACAAGATAGGACACACAGTAAGAAAACCTGAGGACAATATAACCAGACACTCTCTTGTCTAGAATCCACAATACAAGCGAAATAGCGCGAGACCTAAAAACACACGGAGAAGGGAATTATAGACATAGATTAATAATATTGGGAGGACATGCGTGGAGCTGCAGGACATAGGAAAATATAGAGCAACTTGGTATGGTTTAGTTGAGAGTATTTGCCCCAAGAGGGGATAATCGACAGAAGAAGAAGAGAGTAAAGAACCGTTTAACTTACATTAAGCCGCATCAGGCATATGGTGATCAACCCATGTTTTTATAGATGTCACTGACAGCTCACGAGGAGAGGTGGGGAATACGGCGTCCTTATAGATTCTTACTGACAGATCACGGCGAGAGATGGGGGTTAAGGCATCCCTATAGATTCTTACTGACAGCTCGGGACGAGGGGTGGGGAATACGGCTTCCTTATAGATTCTTACTGACAGCACACGGCGAGAGGTGGGGAATACCTTGTCCTTATATATTCTTACTGACAGCTCATGACAAGAGGTGGGGAATACGGCGTCCTTATGGATTCTTACAGACAGCTCACGACGAGAGGTGGGGAATACGGCGTCCTTATAGATTCTTACTGACAGCTCACGGCGAGAGGTGGGGAATACCTTGTCCTTATAGATTCTTACTGACAGCTCACGACGAGAGGTGGGGAATACGGCGTCCTTTTAGATTCTTACTGACAGATCACGACGAGATGTGGGGAATACGGCGTCCTTATAGATTCTTACTGACAGATCACGGCGAGAGATGGGGGTTAAGGCATCCTTAGAGATTCTTATTGAAAGCTAGTGACGAGAAGTGGGGGTTAAGGCATCCCTATAGATTCTTACTGACAGCTCATGAAGAGAGATAGAGGCTCCTTGTAGATTCTTACTGACAGCTCATGTTGAGAGATGGGGGATAAAGCATTCCTATAGATTCTTACTGACAGCTCATGTTGAGAGATGGGGGATAAAGCATTCCTATAGATTCTTACTGACAGCTCACGACGAGAGATGGGGGATTAAGTTAACCAGAGAATATATCTGTGTGGCATCCAACCATATTCTTATGAACTGGTCCTGACAGAATTGTCGACAGTACTGAAAAATATTATACAGTTATATCTATAGGTTGTTAACGTATCATCGTATAGATTAAGCTTCATAATGCATTTCACAAGTCTAACCCTATGATTTATCTTTCTCAACCGGGGTGAGGAAAAGAGGTCTTAAGAGCTATACTGAGTCAATCCTGATGTATGGAAGCGAATCATGAAGAATTAGCAGACACGTGTGGAATTATACGGAGATTTTCTAGACCAATTATTTGAATACCGTGGACATATAGAAAGAGCAATGAAGAGATGCAAGAAGTTAATTCACAAGAGAACTGGTTACTCACATCAGTCGAAGAAAGTCCACATTTAAACACACATCAATAATTTATGACATGTGTGTTTACATTCACCAAGGGTCCTCACAGTACACATCCTTGTGTGTCATGAGAGTAGGCGAATTGAAGTATGTCGTCACACAGGGAAGGCTGGGGGGGGGGGGGAGAGAGAGAGAGAGAGAGAGAGAGAGAGAGAGAGAGAGAGGGGGCAGTTTACCAAGAGAGAAAATTTTGACAGTTTTACACCCTAGCATGGAAGAATATCGGTATGAGAAATGACAGGCAGCACAAAGAAGGCTGTGGGCAGTCATGATCAACAACGTTACACGTCATGGAATATACAAAGAATAAATCATTACTAAGTACATATGTTAGGAACTTAAAGTATAGGTTTTCATAAGCACTGGGTTATTACACCCGAGACTTTGAGTGACTAACCTCTGTCATTCGTATATGATTTTGTAGCTACTCACAAAAATCAGGTTGCTGTTTTGCCATCAATTCGTGGCATAAATTATTTGACTTGCCTTTGAACCGGTTCTCTCAAATAAAGAAAAACAAACCATGTTGCAACTATGCCAAGACACTCTACACAGCACATCCTTCCAAATTTAGATGTCACTTTCAAGGAAAGATCTTCTTCTTCTTCTTTCGTTCGCCTAAACTATGTCTATAACTGCAATGTTGTCTCTTGTATGAATCTAACAGTCTTTTTCAGTTCACTCAGCGGTCCATAGAGTTTATCTTCCACTGTTGTCTCTCTAGGCCAGAAGGTTCGCCTGGATATGTTGTAGTTTGGGCAATCCTGGAGTATGTGCTCTGCTGTCTGCGACGCCAAACCACATGTGCATATGGCTGAGTCACCAATCTTGAATTGTGTATACATGTGGTTGCGTAATCTACTGTGTCCTGTTCTGAGGCGCAGAAGAATGACCTGTTCTGGTCTGTCCATAACGTGGTAGTCGTCTTGAGTAAGGTTTGGTGGCCTTCTGACTGATTTGATCATTCTTTTCTTTTGGTGGTATGTAATAGGCACATCTGGTTGTTCTTCTTGTGCTCCTTCCTTAGCCAATCGATCAGCTCTGTCGTTTCCGGGGATTCCACAGTGGGATGGTATCCACTGTATGGTGATCTTACGTTGACTGCTAAGTTCAGAAAGTAGTGTCATCAGAACTGGCAATTTCCCAGACAGGAGCGCCTCTATTACGGATTTTGCATCTGTCAATATCACCACAGGTTGTGTACCATGGCTGGTATTTTGTAATTTCTCTGTGGCTATCTTGATTGCCTCAATTTCAGCATCATAATTATGGCAGTACTTTCCTGTTGGAATTCTGGCCGTGTCTCTAGTATTATTTGGGTATTCTATATACACTCCCGCTCCTCCATTTCGAACAGCATTTTGTGCTGACCCATCTGTGTAGACTCGGATCCAGAGGTCCTGTGGGTATTCGTCATCAAGGAAGCTGAGAGTGGCTGTTCTGCGCTGTACACTGTTCTGTTCTTCCTTGTCAAATATTCCTCTCACTTTTGACTGGATTTGTAGTGATATTCTATGTTCATCTTTCCACGGGGTTCGCTCTGGAATAGTTGTCAGGGGGATATCAACTGTGGGAAGATCGACTGGTTTCTCTGCAGAGTTGTTTGGCCTGGTGGATGAAACTACTTCTTTTCAACCGCCCCATAGCTAAGTTTTCAAATCTGTTCTTCATAGGGTGGCCTGGCAAGCTGAGAAACTTTTCTGCTTGTATTAGTGTTTTTGTATCTCTGCGTTCTCTTAAAGCTTGTGTCCTCCCCATTTTCTCCATTGCTACTATAGGGGTTGATTTCATCCCTCCTGTGATGACTCTAAGAGCTTGATTTTGCACCTTGTCCAGCTCCTGCAATGTAGTTTTTGATGCTGAACACCACTGCAGTTGACCCGTATTCCAAGTGTGGTCGTATGCTCTGTTGATAAACTTTGCTAAGTATTTTCCCACTGGCTCCCCACGTGGTTCCAGTTAGCTTTCTCAGGATGGCAATTTTCCTTCTGGCTTTTGCTACTGCTTTTTTTATGTGTTTTCTCCATGTCAGCCTGTCGTCGAATGTTACACCAAGGTATGTTGGTTCCTTATCTTCTCTTAGGGGTGTTCCATTTATCTGAATGCTCCCTGCCTTTTGTTTCGGAGAAAGGGTAAATAGAGTGGTGCTGCACTTGTCAGTGTTTATGCTGATACACCATCTATCCGCCCATGCAACAAATGTATCTACAGCTCTTTGTAGCAATATGGTGGCCACTGATGCATGTTCATTTGCGCTCCATAAAACCAGGTCATCAGCGTACATTGCCGCTTTAATTCCATTGGGTAGATTAGCAACAAGATCATTGATGAAGATTAGAAAAAGTGTTGGGGACAGGACTCCGCCCTGGGGAACACCGTGACGCAATAGTACTTTCTTACTCTTGAGACCGTCTATCTGTACTCGGGCTCTTCTGTTGTGCAAGTATGCTTTTACCCATTTGTACATTCTTCCATTGACTTTACAGTTTCTCAGTTTCCTCATCAGACCTTCTTTCCAGACTTTGTCAAAGGCTTTCTTCAGATCTATCCAAGCCGCAAGTACCAGCTTCTTCTCTTGGAATGCATCCTCAACTTCTTGAGAGAGGTAGGTTGTCTGATCTTCCGTAGAGTAGCACTGCCTAAAGGCAGCCTGTTGTGGCACAAGGATGTTTTCACTTTCAATGTACCACTGTAGTCTGTGATTGATGACGCGTTCCATTGTTTTGCAGAGACAACTGGTGAGGCTAATGGGTCTGTAGCTGGAGGCAATGGAACTGTCTTTCCCAGATTTTAGGAGGGGTATCATGATTGCTTCTCTCCAGACTTGTGGAACACTGCCTAAGGTCCATGTATTATTAAAGATCTGCTAGCAGCTTTGCTTTGGCCTCTGTTCCTAGGTTCCTGATCATTTCATTGGAGATACCATCAGCTCCTGGTGATTTTCTCATTTTCAGTTTTGAAATGGCTAGCTCCAGTTCACTGAATGTGATAGGTGTCTCCATAACCTCATGTACAACTTCCTTCTGTCCTGTATTTTGCCATTTCTCTCGAATCTCCAGTTGTTTCTCTGGACTAATTTCAATATTGTTATCTTGTGCGAATGAGTCCGCAAAATGGTCAGCTGCTTGCTTTCCTGTTAATGTGTTTCCGTCTTTATGTAGAGCAATTTTTGAGTTTCTCCCTGTGCCCTCATCGTTAAGCTGTTTTATTAGCCTCCATAACTTTCTTGTGTCTTTTTCAAAGTTCAGTGACTCTGTTTTCTCCTGCCAGCTTTTCCGTCTAGCCTGCAGTTGGGCCCTTTGAAATTTGGCTTTTGCGTGCTGATATTTATTGTGGTGCTCTTGGCTGGGATTGGCCTCTGCTTGTTTTCTACATATATCCACATCATTATGCAACTGTTCCAGTTCACTATTCCAGTAGGGTTTATAATGTTTACGGGCTCCTCTTGGTATTGTTTCGCGTGCTGCCTGTAGTATGCATTTCCCAAACTCTTCAACTACTTTATTTATGTCCTTCTTAGTGTTCAGGTTTCTAACCAGTATGCTAGTGCGATGCTTGTACATTGCCCAGTCTGCTTTCTTGTAGTTCCACCTCGAGATGGTGCTGCTTTCACTTACAAGCTCATTTTCTACAGTTAGAAAGACTGGCCGATGGTCACTGCCACCAAGTTGTTTCCCAACAATTCGTGTAATGTTCCACTCCAGGTCTGGTGAATGAAACGCCAGGTCAGGTGTAGTTGTAGAGCGCCATGATCTCGAATAGAAGGTATGTGGGTCAGACGGCTTGTTAATCAGGATGAATCTATTCTCATCCTGCCAATCTTCCAATCTCTCTCCTCTCTGGTCCATGTGATCATAGCCCCAGCTCTGCGAATGGCTGTTGAAGTCGCCACACACAATCATTTTTCCTTTTAATGGTAGTGTGTCCAATGCCTGTGGGCGGTCATTTGGACAGTAGTAATTGATCAGGTGAAAGTCTGTATTGTCTGTCTTAAGTTTAAGTGCCTGATACTCAGCCCCTTCCATGTGAACTTCAAATTGGGAAGCAGGAATGTTGTTTTTGACAAGAGTCAGTATCCCACCCTTTCTCCTGTCCTTTCGGTCAGATCGGTAACATTGGTAGCCTCTGATTTTGAAGGCTATATTTTCGTTCAGGTGAGTTTCTTGCAAGCAACATACACTTACATTTTCATTGGCCAAGATGTTTTCTAGTTCTATTCTTTTTTTGGTGATACCCTCTGCATTCCAGTGCATTATTTTAAGTCTTTGTTTGGTACGGCCAAACGGTCTATTTTCAGGCCCTCTAGCTCCGCTGGACATCTGAGAAGGACCTCCCTTATTTGTGGTTAGACCCTTACGAGGCATAAAGCCCGGCACTGCACCTGTCTGTGGGTCCAGAGCAGGGCGAGCACCATAACATGTAGCAGTTGTCGACATAATTCACGGCGTTATTGCGTGGCAGCCTGATTTCTGTGGTGCGCCTCCTGGCTGGCTGCCTCCGTCTTCAGCACCTATCCTTTGCAAGAGTAGACTATGGTCTTACTCGACACACGAGCACATAATGCTGTTCTTCCGGTCTGTTATTTATAGATACAACCAAAAATGACTTCACCGCCAGTGTACAACAGCTTTAGCCACTGCGTTTGAGAGTACCCCAGAAGAAAAGTTTATTATACTTAATGACGTATTTACAAGAACCGTTGGTATGAACAATCCAAAATATTCAACAAAGAGGCACATGACTGAAATAGTTGCCTTTACGATTCTGTTCTTCTGTACTTTGAATCAAAGCTCTTGTATCCCGAAAACATAAATATTGTGGACATATGCTATTTAGTACTTTTAAATTTCTTCATGCGACTCTGGCAGACTCTCCTTGACCTTTACATAACAACAGAATGTTTACTATTGAAAATTGAAGTATTTCACATTTTATCAGCATTTTATTTCCGAACCAAACAGCCAGGCCAGTATCTTGTTGACCAAATCAAATGATAATTTCCAAAATGAGGAGATACGCTCAAGAAAACAATCTCTAGAAATAAAATCACACACAGACCTTAACGTATCACCGGCCTGTCAGCCATATTTCTACTGTTGATTAATCCGGATCACTGTGCTTGCAATACTTGTGCATTATGTCCATCATGCAGATGATATTAAGGGAGATTAAATTGAATCTTAGATAAGGCATTCGGTATAAGGACATGATGTTAGCAAGACATGCAGTAAAGTAGATAATCTGTACTGGTCTGTGTCTTGAGTTTCGGATCTCATAAGTTATGGTTACTGATTGTCAAAAGACGAATTAACAATTGGTCAAGTAAACCAAACCACGCGCATTTTTCCTGTCTAAGACCTGTAAGTCAATTATTATCTCAGTTGACACACAACTTTACTGGAGAATGGTTTGAAGAGTTGTAGATGTGTTCTATTTAGAGCCTGAAATCTGTCCTCAAGGACGAATGCTGATATCATCCTATTTATGTGGTGGTTCAAGGAGTTTCGCATTTCTATTATCTTGACAAGAACGAAATATTTCTTCCCCTTTTCTGTGTCTCGTTCCGTCTGTTTTAGATGGTAGAAGAAGAAAGTAAGACCTTGCAGTCTGCCATATGTTTACTCACACTCGCGTGCGCACACACACTCACGCACACGCGCACACGCACACGCGCACACATGCATACTTACTGTCGTGTTATATTGTAGTATTTTGACAAATTCCAAGGGTGGAGCAAATTTCAAGATCCTCGCCGGTGCTACGGAGGTCGTGCACTGCGTTGAGTTTCTCCAGACTCAGGTTTGGGTTAGGAGGAGAACGGAACACTTATGGGTTACACCCGTGTGCCGTGATGTTGATCCATCGACTAAACTAAACTCACATAAACTATATTATCTCTTCTGAGTTTTCTTCATCTTGCTAAAGAAGACCGGGTTGTGTTTCAAATTACACAAAGGTATGTACAATGTGCATTTGTTTACTACCATTAGACCTTGTCCGCCATTATTTCCCTTTACGGATTACAAAACGGGTATGCTTGTTTCTAAAGCACCTATTAGTAAAGAAGATAAAATAAGGAAACCCGTTTCACGTATGAGTTATACTTAGATATATGATGCTAGCCCAATAATTAATATCACTATAATGCTGATGGTCTTTGCTTCCCTGAAAATGTCTTGATACTTATTTTAGATTGTGTCGACTTTGGAGCACAGGTCAGCAAAAAATAACCATGGCTAGAAGGGAATTCGAATATATGACCAACGGGGTGACAGCTAGCCCCTGTGACATCACAGCTAATTATCATTGGGACATTGAAGGTGGGCAATGGGGAAGTATTGTTTGAGATAAGTGACGGCCTCATGCATGATGAGATTTGATGAATCTTCTGTTTGAGATAAGTGACGACTTGATGCATGGTCCACACATGTACTGGATAAATCTTCTGTTTGAAATATGTGACGGCTTGATGCATGGTCACACATGTCTTGATTATTCCTTTCCATTACAGCTGTTGTGGTGATCAATAGTGGTAGGGGCTCTTGGAGTGGGGAATCGAGTTATAACATCTTGGAGGGGGAATCGAGTCATAAACTCATGGGGTAGGAAATCCAGTTAAGAACTCTTGGAGTGGGGCATCGAGTCATGAACTCTTGGAGTGGGGAAGTCGAGTCATGAACTCCTGGAGTGGGGAATCGAGTTAGGAACTCCTGGAGTGGGGAATCGAGTGATGAACTCTCGGAGTGGGGAATCGAGTTAGGAATTTTGGAGTGGGGAATCGAGTCATGAACTCTTGGAGTGGGGAATCGAGTCATGAACTCTTGGAGGGGGGAGTCGAGTTAGGAACTTTTGGAGTGGGGAATCGAGTCAGGAACTCTAGGATGGGGTAATCGAGTCAGGAACTCCTGGAGTGTGGAGTCAAGTCATGAACTCTTGGAGTGGGGAATCGAGTTAAGAACTTTTTGAGTGGGGAATCGAGTCAGGAACTCTTGGAATGGAATATCAAGTCAGGAACTCTTGGAGTGGGAATCAAGTCAGTAACTATTGAAGTGGGGAATCGAGTCTGAAACTTTTGGAATGGGGAATCGAGTCTGGAACTCTTCGAATGGAATATTGAGTCAGGTACTCTTGGAATGGAATATCGAACAAGGAACTCTCGGAGTGGGGAATCGAGTTTGGAACTTTTTGAATTGAGCATGGAAGTGTTGAACTGGTAAAATGAGTACTCAGCTGTTCAATGTGAAATCGAGTATGGAACTGCTGGAGTGGAGAATCTTACTACCGTTTGTGACCAAAAGTGCAGGGTAAACTAACCAGGTAATATTTTGTGATGCATGCATCTAGATTCTTTTTAATTAGCTCCTGACAGAAGTGTCGACTGTATTGAAAATATTATACAATTTCATCTATATGAAAGATATAACTATTTCAGTAAGAATATATGGTTATGTTGGGACTTAATGTGATTTATCCCGTGTATAGTGTCAGTTTTCAAAGCGCAAAGCTGCTACATCTGAGATCTTGAGCGACTGCCCTCTGACCTTGTTACAACTATTTGCAACTCCTCACAACAAAATAGAGTTGTTATTTTCCCATGAACTCTTGGCACAAATTATTTGACTCGCCTTTGAACCGATTCTCGCTAACCAAGAAAGAAAAACAAAAACTCCCAAAATATTCTACACAGCACATCCTTCTAAATTTAGATGTCACTTTTAAGGAAAGATAATTTGTACTGGTCTGCGTCTTGAGTTTCGGATCTGATAAATTATGGCTACTGAGTGACCTAAAGAAGAATACGATTTGTCAAGTACACCGTGTGAGAGTAACCGACAGATTGTTGTTGGTTATGGTCTGCACGCTTTCGGCGATAGGCAGATGATCTCATCAGTAAAGACAATGGCTATGGCCACCGACTAGTACAGTCACTGCTCAGAAGGAAAGTAACGGCAAACTATCTTCTGCAAAACTTGCCAAGAAACCCTAACAACCATGAAAGAAAACATAATAATAAAGAGATCTGGTGGCGAGACCCCCAGGCCAGGCAGATTAGATAACACTGGGGAAGAGTGACACAGGAGCCAGTACTAGTAATCGTAATTATGGAGTTAATCCCACCAGTGTTACCAAGGAAATCCCATGTGTCAGACTAAGAAAACGAGTGAGACTTGGAACGCGGAAAGTGAGAAGTCTGTCTGAGGGAAAGCTTAAAGTAGTATGTGATGAGATTGAGAGATTAAATATTCATATTTTAGGAATTAGTGAACATCGTTAGAGAGGCAAAGGACATTTTACAAATGAAAATTGAAGTCTTTTCATATATTCTGGCAAAGACGTCGGAGGCCAGAGCAGAGTGGCATTTTGTTTAGACAAAACAACTGCAAAGGCTTTAATTGGATATATTTTTAAAAAAACACACAACTCTCATACAGATATATGCACCTACTTCAACAACAGAGGAGGACGAAATTGAGCAATTTTACAGCACACAGCAAGACACATTAAATAAGATTAGTCATATTGACATAACAATAATCAGATATTAATGCAGAATTAGGAACAGGAAAATTTGGATTGGGAAATAGAAATGATGCAGGTGACAAATTAATTGAATTTTGCACAGAAAATGAGTTAATGATAGCCAACACACTTTTTAAACAACACCAAAGAATACTCTTCACATGGCTGTCCCCGGACAGTACTACCAAAAACCAGATAGATAATATTTTAATACAAAAAAAAGATGGAGATCAAGCATAACATCGACAAAAACCAAAAGAAGTGCGGACTGTGATACACATCAAAAGTTATTAGAAGCAGATGTGAAAGTAAAACTCAAAAAGCTTTCCCGGGGACCAAGGCTACTTCATTTCGATCTCACAAAAATACCAGATGCATACAACGTGGAAGTAAAGAATCGTTTTGGGGTCTTGATGTATATACAGGAGACATTGACACCTGATGAATTGGCAGTACAAGCTAGGGATATCAGCAGCCACAGATCTAATTCCGATCAAGAAAAGGCAACATAAGCCATGGATTACATCGGACATGAAGGGAACTGAAACAGAAAGGAGGTGAAACTGATACCAGCAGCATAACGTATACATTTTTTACTCGAGAAATAAGAAATAACACAAGAAAGGATAAATATCAATATATACAAGATTGCTGTATCAGAATAGAGCAATACCATAAGACTGGAAGAGATTACGAATTTGTTCAAAGAAATGAAGGTAATGACAAGAAATGTTCAAACTCAATTTAATGCTATCTGTGACAAGTTGGGAAATACCTTAACAGAATCTAGACAAATTCTAGAAAGATAGCAGGAATACTGCAATGGAATGTATGATATGAATGACAGCGAGAATATGAATGAGCTACATGAACCATTGACAGCAGAGGAACCTCATTAGATGAAATTGCTTGGGCAATAAAGAAACTGAAGAATCGTAAATCACCTGGATGTGATGAGATACCAACTGAACTAATTAAAGCGGGAGGGGGTGGGGGGGGGGCGAAGAAAGCATACAAATCTATCACGCATTATGTAAAAAGATATAGAAATATGGTATATGGCCTAAAGATTGGAAGAGAACTATCTTCATTCCAATACCAAAAAAAGGGCAACCTGATATTATACACCAACTATAGAACTGTTGCCCTGATCAGTCGTGCAAGTAAAATTCTACTAAAAATCATAATGAGAAGACTTCGTAAGAAAATGGAAGAAGAGATTAACGTGGTTCAAGCTGGATTTAGACAAGAAAGAGGAACAAGAGATCACATACTCAACCTGCGTTTAATAAAATAGAAGTGCGGTGAATTTCAAAGGCATTTGACTGTGTACAACATCAGAAACTTTGGGAAATCATGAGGAATATGGGCTTTCCATCACATGTAGTACAACTTATAAAAATACACCGTCAGGGCTGTGTGCTGTCCCCCTATTTGTTTAACACGTACGCCGAAAATATAATGAGAAATGTCAGAGATGATATAACCAGGGAGCAATATGATGCCCTAAATATGGGTAGTAATAAAATACCTGAGATTATATATGCTGATGATAAGGTATTGCTCCCGATGGTGTTTCCACCTTGTCGTGGTGGGGGAGCTTGAGTTTCTCAATGACCCTGAGAGCTATGCCGGCGGTAGCGTAGCTACCAGCAGGGCCTCCCAAGCCGGACAGGTCAAAGGGTAGAGAACAGACAAAGAGAAACACCCTGGTCCTCCAGGTTGGGGGTTGAAGCGTGGGGTTAACATCCCCACCTTTGTAAAAACCTTTCTTTGTTACGAAACAAATACATGAGCCTCGATATCGGACTGACTTATCTGGACAACGACCTTGGAACGTTAAAGGACTTTTGAGATTTGGAACATGGAATGTACGGACACTATATCGAGCTGGAGCGGCCGAAGAACTAACCCGGGAGCTGGTTGAATATCAAATGGATATCACAGCAATTCAAGAAATAAGGTGGCCAGGAGAGGGTACTTTAGAGCAAAATGGAATGATTATAATATATGGAGGAAACACCCAAAATAAACATGAATTAGGAACAGGATTTGTCATCAAAAAAGAGTTATGGGGGAACATTTTAAACTTTAAAGCTTTTAATGACAGGATTAGTAAATTACGAATAAAAGGTAAATGGAAAAATATAACGATGATTAATGTACATGCACCTACTGAAGAGAAAGAAGATGATATTAAAGAAGACTTTTATAATGATCTGGAAGATGTCATAGAAGAAACCCCCAAACAGGACATCCTGATTGTGCTGGGAGACTTCAATGCAAAAATAGGTAGAGAGCAAACTAATAAAAAAGTGGCCGGTATGGAAAGCCTACATACAACTTCAAATGATAATGGATGGAGAGTCATCAACCTGGCAGAAGCCAAAGGACTGCAGATTAGCAGTACCAGACTACAAAGAAAGGATATACACAAACAAACTTGGAAATCATGTGACAAGAGAACCTATAATCAAATAGATCACATTTTAATTAACAACAGAAATGCATCAAACATACAGCAAGTCAGAAGTTATAGAGGAGCTGAGTGCCATAGTGACCATTTCCTCGTTGGAGCAAAATTTAAAATAAAACTTAAGAGAGCTTTCTATACTAAATTACAAAGATTACACCCAACATATAACAGAGAAAAACTACAAGACATTACAGTCAAAGAGAAATTTACAGATGAAATAAAATGTAAACTTGAAACTTTGCAAAACCCTTTGGAGGAAAGCGTTGACCAAACTTGGTTGAACATCAAGAATACAATTCAATCTACCGCAGAAGAATGTCTCGGTGTGTCAACCACGCATAGAAAGAACAGATGGTTCAATCAAAAATGTGAAGAAGCAGTCACTAAGAAGAAGAATGCCAGACATGTATGGTTAAATGACATCAATAACATCCAAAAGGAAGAGCATTATAGAAATGAATGTAAAGAGGCTACAAAAATAGTCAGACAGCAGAAGCGAGAATATATGAGTAATATAATCAAAGATTTGGAAACTAATCACCAGAAAAATGAATCCAGAAAGTTTTTTAAAGTACTGAAGTCAATGAAACGAGGGCACCAACAAAACACATATGGTTTAAAAGACAAAAATGGGAATATGATAAATACCAATGAAGAAATGTGCAACACATGGAAAGAATATTTTATTGAATTACTAAATTGTGAAGCTCCAAGTAACATTTTCCCACAGGAAGAGGTTCTAACATGCGAACCACAAATTGAAGAACCTACATTTGAAGAAATCCTATATGTAATCACACGACTTAAAAACAATAAGGCAACTGGGACTGATGGAATTGCTGCTGAATTTATAAAGGCAGGTGGCCATGCATTACATCTAAAGCTATACGAACTAATAATAAAAATCTGGAGGACAGAAGAATTACCCCATGACTGGAAAGAGTCATTATTGATACCTATCTTTAAGAAAGGAGACAAGTTCCAATGTGGAAATTATAGAGGAATATCACTACTGTCCACAAGCTATAAGATACTATCCGCAGTATTACTAAATAGACTAAAACCATATTCAGAAGACATATTAGGTGACTACCAGGCGGGTTTTAGACAAAACAGATCAACAATAGATCAGATATTTATCTTACGACAAATAGCCGAGAAACATTGGGAATATAAAAGAGATCTCCATAACATTTTTGTGGATTTTAAAAAGGCTTATGATAGTGTCCATAGGAATAGTCTATGGAATGTTATGCAGGAATTTGGAATACCAAGGAAGTTAATTAACATGACCAAACTATGCATGGAAGATACTTATAATATAGTAACATATAAAGGCAGGAAATCAGACCCCTTCCAAATAACATCTGGCTTGAAACAGGGTGATGCACTATCGCCGCTACTCTTCAATCTGGCTCTAGAGAAAGTTGTAAGGAAGGTAAAGGAGGAATGTGATATTGGAGGAACATCCAAGCTGCTTGGTTATGCAGATGATATAGATATTATAGGGCAAAGTGAACAAAAGACATTAGAAATATTGACTCACTTAAAGGAAAAAGCCCAACAGATGGGGCTGGTTATCAACCAAGATAAGACAGAATATATGGTAATTTCAAGAGACGGAATGGCTAAAAACTCTGGCCACATACAAATAGATAATATGACCATTAAAAGAACGGAAACATACAAATACCTGGGTACAATCTTCAACTGCTCCAACATCATAAGGGAAGAAATACAAACTAGAATCAACTCTGGAAATAAGATATACTATGCACTACAACATCTACTAAAATCAAAGGCGCTATCTCGTAACACCAAAATCACAATATACAAAACACTGATCAGACCAGTTGTGCTGTATGGCTCTGAAACCTGGAGTACAACGAAAGGAGACGAAGCCTTGTTACAAACCTTTGAGAACAAAATTTTAAGACGCATCTTTGGACCCATTAGGGATACACAAAGTGGAGAGTGGAAAAGAAGAAGTAACAAAGACATTTATGATTTGTTTAAGTCCCCGCTAATCACTGGTATCATGAAGGCTAATAGACTACAATGGCTGGGGCATATAGAAAGAATGGAAGATAATAGGGAAACAAAACTCGCTTACACTCAGGAAATAAATGACCGTAGACCCCGAGGTAGACCAAGAAGGCGGTGGAGAGATAATATACATACAGACCTACAAGCACTTGGAATCAACGACTGGCAAGAGAAGGTCCACCAGAGAGACGAATGGAGACAGATTGTATTTGCAGCAAAGAACCTCAATGGCTCGGAATGCTGAAGAAGAAGAAGAAGAAGGTATTGCTAATTCACTTCACATAATGGTATAGAAAACCTAATAACCTTAACCCAATTGAATAGTTAAAATCACAACTTATATCTAAACATAGCGAAAACAAAGATAATACATACAGATAAAGCAACTATTCAGAAAGAAATATATGTTAATAAGGAAAAGTTGGAGATGGTGGAAAATCTCAAATATCTTGGGTCATTGATTACCAACAATGGTGACACAGTGAAAGAAATTAAAAGACGAATATCTATTGCTCTTCAAAGAATAAAGGAACTGAATAAATTGTGAAGTAGGACAGATAGAAATACAAAAATTAGATTTTTAAGAGCATGTATCTTTCCCATTGGAACATACGCCTGTGAGACCTGGACACTTACTAAACAAGCTGAACAGCGCATACATGCCTTTGGATATAAATGTTATAGACGGGTTCTATCTTGGATAAATAAAAGAACAAATGCATTCATATTTCAAGAGCTGAATAATGAAGAAGGTTGGCTATTAAAGACGATAAAACAATGAAAATTGAAATATGTTGATCACTTGAAACGTCAGGAAAGTTTGGAGAGAACAGTCATGGAGGGGTTTATGCCTGGAGAGAGACGAAGAGAAAGGCCAAAGAGAAGATAGGTGCAAGATGTGGCGTATGATCTCCAGATGGGTGTATCGGAGACGGGACAGCTTGCTAATGATCGAGATGTTTTCCGGAAGGTTGTTAAGGGAGCGAGGCTCTGCAAAGGACACGCTACTTAATGAATGAATGAATGTTTCCATTAAACTGCGCACATTTTCCAGTCCTTGACCTATACGACAATAATAATCTCAGCTGGCACAACACCATAATCGAGGCTAATGTGAATAGTTTTAGATGTGATCTATTTAGAGCACTCAATCTGTCCCCAAGGACGTATGCTGACGTCATCCACGTGTCTACTGACCCAATGATAGTATCGCCTGTCAATTAAGATCTTGATACATATTATATGGGATGCTGCGATAATTCCCTCAATCCCAGGGTTATTTACGTTCATAAATTTGCTTTTGCTTTTGGAACGGGAGGTCAACGTTAAATTTCAACTGACCGGTGTTAGGAGCAACCCCACTACCACGCCGTCAGTGCATTGCAAGTGTACCATGACCAAATACATAGTGTATTTTTAATTACTGTGCAGTGTTTGAACATATTGCCGGTCCAAGTTTTGTACTTACCTATTATGTTGCATGAACTTTACAGAGGGTGAATACAAAACTTGAACCGGCAATATTTTTAAACACTGCACAGTCTTTAAAAATACACCCTATAATTTGTCTCCTTTTCTGTGCCACTTTTCGTTTGTTTTAGGTGATAGAAGAAAGTAAGACTCATGTTGTTCATTACGTACACAAACACACACAAACACACCACCCACACACACACACACACACACACACACACACACACACACCACATCACACCACACACACACACACATACACAAACAAACATGCAGAGAGAGAGAGGGAGGAGAAAGATAGAGAGTGGGAGAACATGAGAGAGAGTTATTGTGACTTCACAAACATCATACTCGCAGCAACACAGACTTACAATTAATTAATTGGTATATATTCCCTCTCCTGATCTATTAACCGTTCGTTCATTTCGGTGAAGAACACTGAGAAAGTGTTGTTAGTAAAGAGCGAGTTGCATTTCTTAATTATATTTACTTATATTGTATGTATCATTTAGGTTAACAAAAAGAGTCTGGGAGAACAGGAAGCTCACTGCCAACAAACGTCATTGTCTATCAAGCCTGTGTCCTTAGTACTTACTCTTCATTATTGCAGTGAAGCCTGGTCAACTTACTCACACCAAGAGAAACCGTTAAACAGCTTTCATATGCAGTGTCTGCGAAGAATTCTTGGTATTAGTGGCAAGACAAAATCACAAATACTGAAGTATTGGAAAGATCAGGTTGTGTAACGGTGTGCTCCTTGCTCAGTCTTTGTAGATTTAGATGGATAGGACACGTTAGAAGGATTGACGAAAGTAGAACACCAAAGGAAATCTGTTTTGGTGAATTACAAACGGGTAGGAGATCTCAGTGTCGGCCTCTACTACGATACAAAGATGTGTGTAAGCGGGACATGATTGATACTAGCATTGATAATGCACATTGGGAGCAAGTCGCCGCTGAACGTGTTGCATGGAGGGCAAAAATCAGAAATGGAATACAGACAAAGGAGAAAATGATTGCAGATAGGTCACACACTGAGCGTGTGAGACGTAAGATTGTGCGTCATGGTGGAAATGACCATGTTTTCACATGCATCCATTATGGACGAACATTTACCGCGCGAATTTGTCTGATCAGTCACATTCGTTACCGCCATGGGTTGTATTTATTATGCCGTTTTGAAGCACAATGTAACAAACTATCGTCTGTCACGACGGCAAGGTGCCAATGTATCATGAACAATCAGCAGACACGTGTGGAAGCTGCGGCGATGTGGCTTTATCAAAGAATTATGAGAACACTATGGACGGATACAAGGAACAATGAAGTTATCTTGAAAGAAGTTCACTCACAAAGAGAATTAGTTGCTCTCATCAGAAGAAGACATTCCACTTCCTTTAGCATGTCATGAGAGCTGGGAAGCTGGAGTATGCCGTCACAGCTGGAGAAATAGAAAGGAAAACAAGACAGGGGGAGACGAAGAGAGAAGATACTAGATAGTTTTGCATCAAGACATGGAGGAAAATGAGTATCGGGAATTATTGGCAGCACAGAAGACATAGGCTATGGAACAGTCGTGATTACCATAGCAACATGGCATTAACCACAATAATGGCACAGTCAAAGGCTAGAAAAAGCAAACCCGAAAAAATGCTTGTCGTAGTTGAATGTGCGCAGCCACAGACTTGACGAAACAATGCAACGTAGATCAATCGATGATGATGATGATGATGATGATGATGATGATGATGATGATGATGATGATGATGATGATGATGATGATGATGATGATGATGATGATGATGATGTAATAATAAAGACTGGGATTCGTCACAAACTACAAACTTACCAAAGTGTTCATATTTGATACTGTATATGTTCGTTGTCCCGACGAGATGACTCTTCTGAACAGATTGTGAAGGCTTAGAATCTCTTGGATATTTTCAGGGCTCAGACAAGTCACAAAAACAGACAGGAGCACTGCAACATAAAAAAATAAAGGTCACGTGGATGATGGGCGGAGTATGCAGTTACCTACACATTGCCATATTAACATACGATAGTTTGTTACATTGTGCTTTCAAAGAGGCATAATAATTACAACCCATGGCGGGAACCAGGAATGGGGTTATATCTCTCCATAACACAAAGCCTGTCCTGAATAGTACGAGGGTAAGTTAATAAGTAAGTCACAAATGGCTGTAGAAAAATAACTAAATATGATAACAACTTTAAACCAGTTTATTTGTATACATACATTGTCACTTTATTTCTCAACATAATTTCCACCAACCAAAACAAGCTGCAGAAGCTGCCGTATCAACAAAGCAATGCTCTAACTGCCCGCCCTGTCGCAGCTTCGATCCTAGACCAGTAGCCGACCAAGTCTTTGTGCCTTGTCGGCCCTGACATTGCATTTAGTCTTTAGGTTGAATTTCCTCACACTTACTTGACCATATAATTGATTTGTATCAAGATGTTCAGCTATAATTCCGTCCATTAATATTGAATAGCCGGCTTCGTAGCTTCGTGGCTTAGAGGTTAGCGACTTTTCTCCGTAATCTCGTATACTCTCGTAGGTAACGTAGTAACAGATATGTCTTTCTTAACATAAAGTTGGACATCATTAACATCATTAGAACCCACTCATCTAAATGGCACCTGATTCTTCTTCTTCTTCTTCTTCTTCTTCTTCTTCTCTTCTTCTTCTTCTTCTTCTTCTTCTTCTTCGTCTTCTTCTCTTTTTTCTTCTGCCCTACTGCTTTTGCGGAATAGCGTCATAAAGAGGAGGGAATTATCCGTGTTTCGCTTGTCCTAAAGTTACATTTGATTTCTTCAATGTCTCTTTAACACTAACTAACCAACTCTTCCTGCGCCGTTCGCCTTGTATCCCGAGTTCTCGTGTAGAATACTCTAGCCGTTGGTTGTTGTTTTTTTAAACCCCCATTCTAACTAAATGTCGGTGGGAACCATTTAATTCTTTGGTGTTCTATAAAGTCAGTAATAGATGTTATTCTTACACTTGTTCTTAGTTTCTCAGTTGTCTATTTATCTCTTATTGTTTTCCCAGCTGTGTTTCTTATGCATCTCATCTCACATGATGTGATTCACATGATGTGATTTTGCGCCTGTGCGTTTCTACGATTGTCCATGCCTGGCACTGATCACAGAGCGAATGAAGCATCTAACATCTGTTCTTTTCTCTGGATGTTTTAGAATAGGGTGCTGTTTGATAAAAAAATTTATTTTGTTTTTATTTATTTATTTGTTTTCGCTCGCTTTGAAACATAGACTATAAACATGACACTAATTCTAGTGCACTGAACTGAGGTTTTTGTGTATTACCTATGTCCCTGGCCATCGGGCGAGACCCACTACGGTGTCTGAGGTACTGATAAGTACGTCCTCAAGTCAAAGATGAGAAGTAAACATTTGAAACATGATTGAACCCGCTACCTCGCCATAAGCACACCGGAGGTTTAAAAGCGAGCGTTCTTATCCATTCGGCTATGCTAACCTCCTTTATAGTTGATGTTTGTTTCCTGTATTCTCGTTTATACGTATTTCTCTAAATAACACCATCAGTTATAAAAGGAATATTAAACAGGTATATGTCTATTCAACACAGATTAAGAGCAGAATAAGACAATCAAAGGCTGCATTTCAGAAAATGAAAAGTATCCTATGCAATAAGTCCCTATCATTGAATGTAAGAAATAGTGTGCTAAAGTGCTATATAGAACCTGCATTGCTGTATGGCCGTGAATCTTGAGATGCAAATGAACAAATTAGGAAGACCTTGGAAGCAACAGAGATGTGGTTCCTAAGACGACTGTTGCAAATTCTTTGGACTGCCAAAGTAACTAACAACGACAGTCTAAAATAGGGTAATGAAACTAGAACAGTATATAAAACAGTAAGAAAGAGACAAACAGATTTCTTTGGTCATGTGATGAGCAGAGAGGCATTGGAGAACATCGTGACAACTAGAAAGATCGGGGGGAAGGGAGAGAGAGGCAGACCAAGAAAAATGATGCTGAATGGATTGAGACGGTGGCATGGAGGAATATTATCAGCAGATTTGATCCAGAACACCAAAGACCGACATCTGTAGAAAGTCATGAACGCCTACGCCAGCCAGCATGGCACTTGATGATGATGATGTCTATTAACACATACACTTCACCCCTCCCCCACTCCCGGCTTTCCACACCACCCCACCACACACATACACACACACACACACACACACACACACACACACACACAGAGTAATATTCTACACCAGTGCTTCTCAACCAGTGGGGAATTCTCCCCAAGGGAATTTTAGGGTTTACGGGGAGAGGGGAGGGGAGAGAGAGAGAAAGAGAGATTTAAGACCACAGATTGGAAGACTCAAAATGGTTTTAGGCACAATATCCTGGTTTTCTATTGAGCGTTTTGTTTGATGAAGCACAATTTTCTGGCATTCCGGTGTTGTGTATTAAGTTATGAGTACAATTCTTTGGCGTTTTAACTCTTTGTTTATTGTAATATGATTAATTTGGCGTGTTAATAAAATATTGTGATTATAAAGTATGCAAATTTTTAGGCTGATAATTTTGGAAAGAAGGGGGGGGGGGGGGGAATTCTTCTTCCTTCGTTCGCTGGAAAGGGAGGAATTACATTATGACATATGGTGAAAGGGTGTATGCCCCCCCCCCCCCAAAAAAAAAGGTTGAGAACCATAGGGCTAGACGCTGGCCTAACGACCCGGTGATCGTGGCTTCGATCCGCATCGGGGTGGATTGGAATTTGTGAAGCTGACTTGGGCTCTGAGGTAGAGGCTGTATACATGGACATTAGGAGATGCCTCGGGAGGTAAAGGCCGCCGAGATAACACTGACCAGATGACCCGTCCAGCGCCGACTGGTCTATACAGATATGGGTCTCTCATCATATAACCTGACGCATCTTAACTGATTCAGTGCCGAAGGATTATATATCGCCAAACGTGACCACCCATTTGGACAGAAGGACGATATATCGCCATACTAGGCTATTTGTTTTGTCTCGTGGTATCTTCCACTAATGTCAATGCTCAGTGAACGGAAATCACATTATAATACTAGTTCATTTGATTGTTTACCATGTATGGTGCAAAACTACTTTTTGTTTTGTACTGAATTAGTTAATGCACGTAAACAGTTGGGTTATTTACTTTATATTAACCACAATTACAGTCAGTCATAGTTGGATATGACTGAGCTATCGTAATGAAAGTAAACAGTACTAACTGCTAGCTGAATAGCGCCTAATGTTGGGCCGCCCTCATCACACCCGACACCCCAGTATTGTGCCAACAGCTTCGTGCGGAGGTCGCAACTTAGGAGGGTTCAAGCCTTATCCTAGTGCGAGGAAATGCAACCTAAAAACTAAATGTCATGGCAAGGTAGACCAGGCCCTAAGCCTTGGTCAGCAACTGGTCTAGGATGGAAGCTCCCTCAGGCCGGCAATTAGAGTATTGCTTTGCTGATCCGGCAACTTCTGCAGCTTTTATTGTTCCAGGCGTATTGGTGCTATCTTTACTCTTGATTAAACTAGGCAACACATTCGCAACACATGATCTCTAAATTCAGCCAAGGCTGTGTGTTATGGAGAGGTATAATTCCATTTTATAAGCTATCGTCAGTCAGGCCGCTGCAAGTTCCAGTTAATAACAAAAATTCAAGTAACTGAGATTACAGTTCTTGCGGAGTAATTTCCAGTCTGTTACAGAGGCTCTTAGGGGAAGCAAAGAATAGTGGCACTTTAACCCTCTCATGCGTGTCGTAAGAGGCGACTCAGGAGGGTTTGCTTGACGTTTCCGTGGCCAAGTCGTTAATCGCTCTGCAGCGTCCTCCGAAGTCCGTGGGTTTGTTTCTGGACTGTCATTCGGTTCAAGAGTGAAGTTTTTTCGGAGACTCCAGGGATATTCCTGTGCGAACTTGTCGATAATTTCTCTACAGATTGAGACCACACGGGATAAAACCCGATACAGTGAAGTAGATTTTCTGCCTTTAAACCACTGTACACTTTTTAAAAAATTCTTTGGCAACCTCAACTTGTAGGGAATTTTAGCTGCAAACCCAACAATTATGTACAAGTCTTCAAAGGACTTGGCATTAGTTGCACGAGGCCAATATTTCTCATTTTAATGATGACAGTCAGAGGAAGAAGAGAACAAAGAGGAAGAAGTAGAGGAGGAAGAGGAAGAAGAATAAGAAGAAAAAGGAACAATAAATTGTGACGGACTGTGTCTAAAAAATATTGCTTGCCAGAGGACAAAGTTACAAAACGGACATTTATATGTGTAACATGTGCCTAATGTTTATTGGTGTCCACTTCCTCAGTTGCAGTGGCGAGTCGAAATCCCGCAAATAGCGTTCAAAACACAGCTGAGAGAAGTGTGGTGAACAGAACACCTTGCGTTTGTTTTCATATAATGGTACGAGTTTCGGTCGCTCGTTCATAAAGCAATTGCAAACTACTGAACGGACACTTTCTGAGAGATCACAAAGTATAAAAAATGCTGGTGATGACTGTGAGGTCCTGTAAAGGACAAGCATCATTGGCCCACAAGGCCCACTTGCCTTCTGATAAGCTTAGACCCTGGCCAGTTCGCCAGACAAATGTTGGCAGACAGTTTTATTTTTGGTGTAGCAGAAAACTATTTGTATGCTATTATTATAGCTTTTAAATTATGCTTTGCTATTTTACCTTTATTGTATATTGTCTTTCACTGGTTAACCTTTCCTCGCAGCAACCAATTTAACTTCTTAAATATGTGTTTCTTCTGTCTTTGCGAAACTACAAGGTAACAATATTCCCTGACCAATAATTTGTTCCGTAACCTATCATTCGTGTTTTGTAGAACAAATAAATTTGAGCTGTTGACGTGACTACGTGGTGGTTTGCTCAAAGGATGGTTACCATATACTGTTACAATATCAGGTTCTTAATTCCTTGTTCTTCATAAATAGATCTCGAAATTGTATGAGTTAAACCTTCTTTAACTTCCACTCTCTCAGCCAGTTGTTGCTAACTAAAAGTAATAATACATGAAAATGAAGAGATAAACTATAAACTGCACAATTTACTGCCTGGCATATTTCGCTGCATATCGCCAAATGCAAACTAGAGAATTCACACCACAGAAATTAAAGAAAACAAATAAATCCATCACTCTGAAATATACATCACGCATATTCTCTGGTCTAGGGATTAACACATCTATCTCCGTAATTCTGTATACTCTCGTGAGTAACGCGACGTGCGGTAGAAACGGTAGCGGTTCTCGCCGCGACGTTTTCTTACGGGGTATGTGAGGTCGTCGCTCAGAAAGCAATCGGCAAACTACTGAGCGTAATCTTGCCAAGAAATCAACAATCAGCTGAAAGATGCTGATGTTGGCAGCGATGTCCTGTAAATGATATGCGAAAAAAAAAATATTCTCACGGGAATCAAATCGTGAATCAAAGTTAGTGTGAGCCAGAGGCGGATGTCGTGAGCTGTCATCCATTTGAGTGGGTTAAACTAGCAACTGAGAAGGGCAGAAAAAGTTTACGATAGTGTAATATCCACGCTTTACCACGTACGTCGAGTCACTTGATGCTGAGTGCTTTAACTCTGATTGATTGACTGATTTAGAAACCGACATCACAGCATTCGGGGCATTCCCATAAGCGCTCCATCCCCATCCTCAGCAGCCAGCGAAGAGTTCCAACACTAATAGTACCAGTAGCAATCCGATTATATGTCCGTCTCGCCTTTCCTCTGAGCGTCGAGCGTCGGCCAGATCCCCTCGTCACCCCTCGCTGTCGCATTCTTGCCAGACCATGGTGATCCATCTGCTCCTCCGAGGTGCACACGTGCTTCCACAAGGCCGCAACCACGTCTGCCTTATCATGCATCAATACTCCACCAAGTTTTGCAGAGCCAGCTAATCTGTCCGCCTGTTCATTCCCCAGCACACCAGCATGCCCCGGAGAAAAGATCCAGACGATGCTTGTCACCCGTGACTTCCGAAGCGAAGCAAGCCACTCTGCACGAAGCTTGCCTGTCCTCACCCTACTCAGCATGCTTTCTGAGTCAGTTACAATCACGATGTGTGTGTGTATCGTATTCTCCATCCAGCGGAAAGCTGCACTGACCGCCTCCACCTCCATTCTTAAGCTAGATGCTGTGGTATCATATGCCAGGCTCTCCTGCACCAAACGTCGACCATTAGCTTTTGCTAAGAACCCCCAGGCACTTCTCCTGCCTCTCAACACCGAACCATCTGTGTATATAATCACATCACCCGGGCGAGCATTATCCTGAATTAGTTGCTGGATTTCCACTTCCGTGGCCCCTGCTGGCCACTCCCTGCACTCCCGGCTCAATGTGATTATAACTCTGCACAAGTCTGACTGCTCCGCTGGCACTCTGACCCACTCCTCTCCACGCCTAATGTTCTCCAAGATGCACACCTGTCTGATCGTATCCTCCGCCTGAGCCATCCATGATGTCCCTCTTATTAGTCACTGACCCATAATTGAGTCCAGCGCCTCATGAAACGGGTGATCTGTGTCAGCAACTACTCTGAGGTATGCCTTCGCCTGCATCACCTTGAGCCTACCAGCAACAGTCGGCAAACCAAGGATGTAACGCATACACACTACTGTGGTGTCTCTGGTCCATCCCAGAATGACCCGCATAGCTTCGTTCTGTATGCGCTCTAATTTCACCAACTGACTCTTTGAGACAGTGAGCAGTCTTAATCCATAATCAATCACTGAGAGGATCAAGTGCTGGTATAGTGTGAAAAGCATTCTCTGCTCTGTGTCCATTGCAGCCATAGTTTCAAGTGCATTGAGTCCCTTTTGAGATCTTGTCACAACCGTCTCCACATGGTCCTTGAAGGACAGGCTCCTGTCAAATATAGTGCTTTAACTCTTTATCTACCAAACGTAAATAAGAAAAGAACGCTATTAACACGCTCTGACGCGTATTGGGCAAGTGGTGCTCTGTCCTTTGATTTGCAGACAGCAGACATTCGTTGTGTGGTGTGGCAGTATTATACCGGCCAATTTGCTAACAGCAGACACTCGTTGTGTGAAGTGGCAGTATTATACCGGCCAATTTGCAGACAGCAGACACTCGTTGTGTGGTGTGGCAGTATTATGCCGGCCAATTTGCAGACAGCAGACACTCGTTGTGTGAAGTGGCAGTATTATGTCGGCCAATTTGCAGACAGCAGACACTCGTTGTGTGGTGTGGCAGTATTATGCCGGCCAATTTGCAGACAGCAGACACTCGTTGTGTGAAGTGGCAGTATTATGTCGGCCAGTTTGCAGACAGCAGACACTCGTTGTGTGAAGTGGCAGTATTATGCCGGCCAATTTGCAGACAGCAGACACTCGTTGTGTGAAGTGGCAGTATTATGTCGGCCAATTTGCAGACAGCAAACACTCGTTGTGTGAAGTGGCAGTATTATGTCGGCCAATTTGCAGACGGCAGACACTCGTTGTGTGAAGTGGCAGTATTATGTCGGCCAATTTGCAGACAGCAGACACTCGTTGTGTGAAGTGGCAGTATTATGCCGGCCAATTTGCAGACAGCAGACACTCGTTGTGTGAAGTGGCAGTATTATGTCGGCCAGTTTGCAGACAGCAGACACTCGTTGTGTGAAGTGGCAGTATTATGCCGGCCAATTTGCAGACAGCAGACACTCGTTGTGTGAAGTGGCAGTATTATGTCGGCCAATTTGCAGACAGCAGACACTCGTTGTGTGAAGTGGCAGTATTATGTCGGCCAATTTTACTTCTATGGCATTTCCCGGTACCTATTTTAAGGATTGGTCTACCTGTGAGCACAGGTCATTTATTTCAAAATCAACTTCAATTTGAATTCGAACTCAAGACCACCTACCAGAAAGGCAAGGGTGTTAACCTCTGAGCTACAGCGGCTCCATGTGTGTACTAAGGATGACCAAAGAATGCTAGGCCGGTAGTTATAACATTGCAACACTCTAAGAGAGTAAGTATAACATTGCAACTCTCTAGGAGATTAGTTATTTATAACATTGCAACACTCAAGGAGAGTAAATATAACATTGCAACACTCTAGGAGAGTAGATACAACATTGCAAATCTCTAGGAGATTAGCTATATCATTGAAAAACTCTACATCAGTAGTTATAACATTACAACTCTCTAGGAGAGTAGTTATAAGATTGCAAAAACTCTAGGCGGAATATTATAACATTGCAGCATTCTAGAATAGTAGTTATAACATTGCAACACTTCAGGCAAGTAGTTATAACATTGCAACACTTCAGGCAAGCAGTTATAACATTACAACACTCCAAGAGAGTAGTTAGGTAGGATCGTTACTTCGTTCTTTAGTTCGCTAGTTGGTTAGTTAGTTATGTCATCCGTTAGTACGTTAGTAAATTCGTTAGTTAGTTAGTTAGTCAGTCAGTCAGTCAGTCAGTCAGTCAGTCAGTCAGGTCAGTCAGTCAGCAGTCAGTCAGTCAGTCAGTCAGTTAGTTAATTAGTTAGTTAGTTAGTTAGTTACTTACTTACTTACTTACTTACTTACTTACTTACTTACTTACTTACTTAGTCAGTCAGTCAGTCAGTCAGTCAGTCAGCCAGCCAGCCAGCAAGTCAGCCAGTCAGTTAGTCAGTTAGTTAGTTAGTTAGTTAGTTAGTTTGATAGATAGTTAATTAGTCAGTTAGTTAGATAGTTAGATAGTTAGTTACTTACTTACTTACTTACTTACTTACTTACTTACTTAGTCAGTCAGTCAGTCAGTCAGTCAGTCAGTCAGTCAGTCAGTCAGCCAGCAAGTCAGCCAGTCAGTTAGTTAGTTAGTTAGTTAGTTAGTTAGTTAGTTAGTTAGTTAGTTAGTTAGTTAGTTAGTTAGTTAGTTTGATAGATAGTTAATTAGTCAGTTAGTTAGATAGTTAGATAGATAGTTAGTTAGTTAGTTAGTTAGTTAGTTAGTTAGTTAGTTAGTTAGTTAGTTAGTTTGATAGTTAGTTTGATAGTTTGATAGCTAGTTAGTTAGTTAGTTAGTTAGTTAGTTAGTTAGTTAGTTAGTTAGTTCATTGATGACTCACCGGGCAAGACGGCGTTTACTTGCAAAGCCTTGTGGAACGTAATGAGCACGGCAAGGCATTTAGAGCGCCCTGGCCATCAATTGCACCTGTATTCGTCTCAAGCCGCCTTGGTTTGTCGTGCTACTGAATTCAGATGGACTCTAACGAGGAGGTGAGGTCGACGAATTGCACAACTCTTCTTCACTTTAATCCAATTCATCAAGTCATTTTTCATCCAACTTCCAACTTCAAAAGACTCTTTTCTAAACCACGTTTTCACTTCACATTCAACTTTGGTGTCATTCGCGAAATGTCTCCCGCCAAGGTGGGTTTTCAGTGTTTATACTGGCAAATTTTTGTCCCGTAAAGCGGTGCATAGAGGTTAGAAAACGCTACGAGGGCGAGTCAATAAGTAAATCACACAGTTCTGTGGGATGGCGGGTAAATGAAAACAGAGCACGCAGTTCTATACAGCCGGTTTGGGAGGACTGATAAATCGATGGGATAAGTGCATCAATGTTAGTGGAAATTATGTTGAGAAATAAAGGGACAATGTATGTATAAAAATAAACTGATTTCAAGTTGTTATCATATTTAGTTATTTTTCTACAGCCAGTTGTGACTTACTTATTAACTTACCCTCGTACATTTACTGTTGTTAAATAGGTCACCACCGGGCTTCCTGGCTGAGGGTTTAACGACTTTCTCCGTAATCCTGTATATCCACGTTTGTAACGCAGCTGCGCGAGATTCGGTATCGGATCGCGTCGCTTTGATTACTTACGGAGTATTTGAGCATGTCGCTCAGAAAGCAATGGCAAACTACTGAACGTAATCTTGCCAAGACATCATCAGCAACTGAAAAATGCTGGTGTTGATTGCAATGTCATGTAAAGGATATGAGAAAAAATAGGTCACCGCCGGTCTCCCTGGCGTAGTGGTTAAGAACGTTGTTCGTAATCCCGTATACTCTCGTATGAAACACAGCTGCGCGAGATTCGGCAGCGAATCGCGTCGCGTTGGTTACTTACGGAGGTATGTGAGCCGGCCGTTAAGAAAGCAATGGCAAACTACTGAAAGTACATACGTGCCAAGACATCAACAACAGCTGAAACATGCAGGTGTTGACTGCAATGTTCAGTAAAGGTCATGCGAAAAAAATAGGTCACCTCCATCTTTGTTTTTATATTACAGCAACGTAATAAACAATCATATAAAATCACGAACAAAATATGATATATGTCTTGTACTTCTATTTGGTTCAAAAGTTTTAATCAAACAGTAGGAATAGACATTGCTTGCCCCGTCGTATTAATACAAGAAGAGAAAAGCTACATCATATTTTAATAATTAAGGTTTTCATGACAAATCCACATTGCTTTTGATGATGATGATGATGATTCTGAGGAGATTACGGTTAAATCATGTAAAACAAACATAAAAATAGGCCGCATTGTGCTACAATTAACCAACAAATTACTGGCTTTACGACAAATCCACAAAATGATGATGATGATTCGGAAGGGACTACAGTTAATTATATTGGCACTTTGCCGGCTTGATAATCTTGATTCAAGATTATCTGCCTAAATGGCAGTTATTGCCGTCTTGATAGTCGATAGTTTGTTACGCTGAGCTTTAAAAACAGCCATAATAACCTCTCCATAACACAAAACCTGGGCTGAATCGTAGACACCACGTGTTGCCAATGCAACATTATCCCTCTCTCGGCCTGCCTAGTTTACTCCAGAGTAGAGGTAATACGAAAACTTCTGGAACAAGACAAGCTGCAGAGGCTGCCTGATCAGCAAGGCAACGCTTTAGCTGTCAGCCTGTCGGGGCTTCCATCCTAGACCAGTTGCTGACCAAGACTTTGGGCCTGGTATACCTTGACATGACATTTAAACGTTACGTTGCAATTCCTCACATTATGGTATGTCTGTTACCCTCACAGTTATATCATTTAAGACAAATATAACTAAAGAACAGTAATGTGCTATAACTAACAAACAAATTACCGGCTTTACGACCAATCCACGGACGGATGATGATGATGGTGATGAGACTTCAGTTATATAATATAGGACAAATTTAACAAAAAGAACGCAGCGTGCTATAATTAGCCAGGAAATGACTGCATCGTTATCCAACAAAACCGGACTTACCTTGAAGCCAATAGAATGTGATCGTGAGAAGGCATGGAAAGTACATCATGGACAATCCCGAGATAAAACGGCAACCCTGCGAAAATATTGTTTATAATATTATTAATGGTCTCGTTACATTTTCAAATTATAAGTGTCTATCTTATCTCAGCGATAGAAAATCAATCGCGAGCTAAGTGGAAGTAGACCGATGTGCGTTGATTTCTTTTGGTATGAGGCGTCGGCCGTTCAGAAAGTAATAGCAGATTACTGAACTAAACTTGCTGGTAAATCACTATAAATATCAATAAATGCTGGGGGTTGATTGCAACATGAAACTACCTTTTATCTCAGCTCTAATTCTGGATTTATTTAACTTCTTGGTATCTTCTTACATCTTACTGGTTGTCTGGTCGGTCGGTCGGTCGGTCGGTCAATCGGTCGGTCGGTCGATCGGCTGCTTGTTCGGTAGGTCGGTCGGTTACTTGGTTTGTCGGTCGGTCGGCGGGTCGTCGGTCGGTCGCTCGGTCAGTTTCTTGCTTGATTGGTTTCTTCTGATTCCTCTGAGAGAAAAAAAAATGTAAGTACCAACTCTTACGCACGATCCACTAAGATCCTGATAGCCAATGTCCTTGAATTGACTTGCGATTCTCGAAGAGAGGTTTGTGTGAAGAATTCTTTTGATCCTGTACCAAAGCACCATCTCTGCGGGGGATGTGTTGCAGTGCCCTACTTATCCTCTCCACGCCCAGAAATCAGCGGGGTGTGCAAGGCTGGTGCTGGAATTTCACATCTGTGCAGAGGCAAATTAGGATGTAACGCTAACACGGGGCATGATCAGCACAGCACATACAGACTGGCAGGGTTAAAGGTTAGTTTACAGACATTCTGGTTTAAGCATTTACAGCTGGCGAAGATCTCCCATCTAATATCTGGAACTGTTACTGTCTCGTGTCGACTCCGTAGTCATCCCTCCAAATGAGTGCAGTGCACTTGAGACTGCGGCTCCGCTATGTAGTCGAAACACCACGTTGTAGCAGTCTCCGAGGCCAAGGTGGTGTTCAGTCCTGGGGTGATGCAACTCACTGTCACATGTACACTGGTGAAGATGTGTGAGTGTGTGCCGCCTAGTGCGTCTTTACGTGTAGACCACACAAGTTGTGCCTTGGGGTGAGGCATCACACTGTCACACCTAGATACATTACACTGGTGTAGATGGGTGAGTGTGTGTCTACTAGAAGTGTCTTTACATGTGTGCGTGCGCGCGCGCGTGTATGTGTGTGTGCGCGCTCGCCTACTAGAAGTGTCTTTACACATGGATCACACAAGTTTACTCCTGGAGTGACGCAACCCATGCTGACAGTGCGCCTTAAGGTGTGTAGAAGAGCCTTTTACTGAGTCCCTCCCTCCCTCTTTCCCTCACTCACTTACTTATTGATATGTGTGTGTAACTGCTTCCCACATGAAGGTGAAATCACATTACATATCGAGAGATGGGGACATGGATACTGACAGGCAGAGACAGAGACAGGGACAGAGAGATAGAGAGGAGAGGGTGAGACCAGAAGAGAAAAAATGAAAGAGAGAGTGAGGGAAGAGAGAGATTGAGAAAGCGAGAGAGTGAGAGGGAGAAAGAGAGAGAAATAAAGAGAGACAGAGGGAGAGAGAGAGACAGCAAGAGGAAGGGAGACAGTTAGAGGGAAGAGAGGGGGAGAAAGACAGAAAGAGAGCGAGTCAGTGATATGGGAAGAGAGAGCAAGAGAGGGAGAAAGAGACAAAGAGAGAGGGTGAGAGAGGTAGACAGAGAGAAAGAAAGAGCGAGAGGGAGAGAGAGGAAGAGAGAACACAAATATATAGAGAGAGACACAGACAGAGAGAGAGAGAGAGAGAGAGAGAGAGAGAGAGAGAGAGAGAGAGAGAGAGAGAGAGAGAGAGAGAGAGAGAGATTAAATATACTAAGTTCAATAGAAACACTATAATGCAGACATAATGTAGTCTATAACCCTTTTGTATTCATAACATTATGAATGTGTTAGTAACTATGGGAGCGCTTGACTGTCTTCAGAACAGTCAGTTTGTTTAAATAAATAATTCACCATTCCTATTGTTTCCTGTTACATGAAGAAACAATTAGCTGCATATCCTTTACAGGACGTCGCAAACAACCCCAGCATTGTTTGGCTGTCTGTGATTTCAAGGCAAGTTTATATTCAGTAGTTTGTCATAGCTTTCTGAACGACCGGCACGCATACCATTGTATGAAAACCCACGCTAGGTGATCTGCTTCCAAATCGCCCGCAGCTGTGTTTCGACCGCGTTCGTAACCCCCTCGTCCTAGCGACGGCGTTAAATGAACGATATAATTAAATCGAACGCTTGTCAATTTTCAGCCGGTAAAACTGTTTAACGGGCGTTGGTGTAGTGGTGTGGATGTTAGTCTGGGAATGTCATGAGCGCGATCGGACGTGAAATCGATGTTAGCTCTCCACGTTCGCTACGGGACTGAAAGACTGAGCACCTACTCCTTCGTGCACTCAGGCCTACAAGATGTGATGGTTCTGGCACTTAACATGTCCACAGCAGGTTCCTGTTCCAGGACTATTTTCTTGTTTCTTAAATAATTGTTTCACTTGACACATTCACATGTTTGTGTAGACAGTGAAGCGTAATAGTCCTTATTGCAATAACAATAATTAAAACGCGACATATATGGCAGCTTTACAAAATACAAATACCGAAAACAAAGGACGTTATGTTGACCTGTCTTCGTGGGCGAAAAAAACACAGGAAAACACAATAACATGTACACCATGGAGAGGACACTGCAGTCACTACATTAAGCAAACTAATAGTATTTACACGTTAAATGTGATCGTTATCTTTCTCTGGCTCTCTCTCTCTCTCTCTCTCTCTCTCTCTCTCTCTCTCTCTCTCTCTCTCTCTCTCTCTCTTAATCTCTTTCTCTTACACACACTCTCTCTCTCTGACTCTTACTCTCTCTCTCATTCTCCCTCACTCTTTCTCTCTGACTCTCTCTCTCATTCTCTCTCTCAGGGCTGAATGTAAGACGGGCCTGCGTGCCCAATTTGTTACCCTTCGAAAATAAAGTTCGTTCGTTCGTTCGTTCATTCGTTCTCTCTCTCTCTCTTTCTCTCTCTCTCTCTCTCTCTCTCTCTCTCTCTCTCTCTCTCTCTCTCTCTCTCTCTCTCTTGTGTATTCTCTCTCACTCTCACTCTCTCTCACTCTTACAAACTCTTTCTCTCTCTCACTCTCTGTCACTCTCTTTCTCACTCACTCTCTCACTCTCTCTCACTATATCACTCTCTCTCACTCTCTTTCTGACTCTCTCTCTCTCTCTCTTGTTTATTCTCTCTCACTCTCACTCTCTCTGACTCTTACAAACTCTTTCTCTCTCTCTCTCACTCTCTTTCTCACTCACTCTCTCTCTCTCACTATATCACTCTCTCTCCTCTCTTTCTGACTCTCTCTCTCTCTCTCTCTAATATTATGTGAGGCAGCGTGTCTGGATGTGTGAGTGTATGTCTGGGTGGATGGGTGTGTGTGTGTGTGTGTGTGTGTATTGTGTCACTGTGTGTGTTTATATGGATGTATGTGTTTATGTGTGTTTGTGTGTATGCGTGTGTATGTGTATGTGTGTATATGTGTGTGTATGTGTTCGCATGTGTGTATGTGTGTATGTATGTGTGTATGTGTCTGTATCAGTGTGTATGTGTGTAAGTTTGTATAAGTGTGTGTATGTGTGTATGTATGTGTATGTATGTACGCGTATGCGTGTATGTTTCTATACGTGTGTATGTTTGTGTGTATGTGTGTATGTGTATTTATGTGTGTGCAAGTGTGTACGTGTATATATGGGTGTGTGTGTGCGCGTTCTTGTGTGTGTATGTGTGCGATGTGTGTATATATATATGTGTATTTGCGTGTGTGTGTAAGTGTGAGTTTTGGTGTATTTGTGTATATGTTCTTGTATGTATTATATATCTTTGTGTGGATATGTGTGCATGCATGCAGTATATGCGATGAAGTATGTATTTGTATGTTATTGAGTGTGTGCATAACCGTGAGAATGTGTGCAAATGATGTATGTATGTATGCAGCTATGTATGAGTGCATGTGTGTTTATGAATGTGCGTGTGTACGTGTGTCTGCCTGTCTCATAACATGGTAATATGCATTGTTTATATTCACAAAATCCATTGTCAATGACATTTTGACAAATTGACATTGACAATTTTTTTTTTCCTATGTGAATGTAACATGCACAATTGATGACGGAAAGATGAGTGATTGGAAGGGCCGAATGTAAACGGGCACGCGTGCCCAATTTGTTACCCTGTGAAAATACAGTTCGTTCGTTCGTTCGTTCGTTCGTTTCGTTCGTTCGTTCGTTCGTTCTCTCTCTCTCTCTCTCTCTCTCTCTCTCTCTCTCTCTCTCTCTCTCTCTCTCTCTCTCTCTCTCTCTCTCTCTCTCTCTCTCTCTCTCTCTCTCTCTCTCTCTCTCTCTCTCTCTCGCACACTTTTTAGTTTGTACAACATAACAAAATGTGTTCAATGTCCGCATTAGCACTGTGTCAGTGTCAAAGTCGAGTCCAATGTGTGATCATATGTATACTTCTTGCTATAACAGACTGATATATTCAAATGACACCGCCCCTGTGTGTCGACATTTTACTGGCTATAGCGAATCACAGACGTCGAAGTGGTTGAGAGGATACTGGCGCTCTCTCTTAAACTTCCAGTACGCTGATGCAAAGGTAGGAGGTTCAATCACTATAACGGCATTAAGTTGGACCTAAACATTGACCTCTTGTTCAGAAAGCAATGGCAAACTACCGAACGTGCACAAGCCTAAGACAATCAACCTGGGGTTGATCGCAACGTCCTGTAAGGGACATGCAAACTGTTTCAATAGAGAATCATGCCGGCGCCTAGGCTTTGGAGCGTTGATTGCAACGCCGTCTAAATGACGGGCAAGTAACTTGTAATCATATTCATAACGTCTGTGATAACAAAATACTGTCAAACTGTCATTTACTGCCAGTATAGTTAGTACCTTGCGGTGTATGGCAGAGGGGTCTTTGAGCCTGAGAAATTAAGGCCGCCTGGCTAGTGCAGTCGCCGCAAACTGTGCAGATTACAATTTTCTTTTTGCCCCCGACAGAAAAAAATCCCACACCTTTACCGAGGGATCGAACCCGGATCTCCCGAAGGAGAGTCCGTCGTTCTAGCCACTCGGCTAGCCGCTCCTCGTGATAACAAAATATTATATCAAAACAATGTTTTCCAGTAGTGAATTTAAATAACGAAGTCACAAACCATAGATTTTACGATTTATTGACTGGCATATTTCGCTGCTTCTCGTCAGGTATATACTGCAGACATCACACAACATAGAGTTCGTTTTTCAAAATACTATATATAAATGGCAATATCCATTTTTATCAACACGTGTAATGATACTGAGGCGACGGGGTTACGAATTCAGTTCGTAATCCAGCACACCGCGTTCGAAACACAGCTGCGGGTGATTTGGAAGCAGACCGCCCTGCGTTGGTTTCCCTACAATGGTATGAGTGCCAGTAATTCAGAAAAATAGCAAACTACTGAACGTAAACTTGCCCCGGAATTACAAACTGCCAGCTAGTGCTGGACTTGATTGCTACGTCTTGTAAAGGATATGCAGCTAACTAACTGGATATAGTGAAATAAACTATGTTTGTAAAGTCTCACTACACTTTGTATGTAGAACAGCTGTTTGTTGGAGAGTATGTTTTCCGTTTGCAAGACCGAAAATTATACTCTCCAACAAACAGCTGCTCTACGTACAAAGTGCAGTGAGACTTTACAAACACCATGTATATACAGAATAGTGTTAGTACCTGTGTAAACGGAAACTGAAGGTGCGATGGTGCAATAATACCTGCGAAAGACACCCGGAGCGATGACAGGGAAAGGTAACGGCACAGGGTTAATATAGGGAGTGGAAAGTCCATGCTGACAAGTTCTTCGGTGTTCTGATCTGGCCTCTCGTCTGCTCCTGTGACTGGCGCGAGAGGCAGACGGCGCTCTTTGGAGGGAGATGAAAGATAATTGATTCCTGCCCAGCTCTCATGTTGTCCTACCCGACAGTAGGTGAACGACCGCAGGCATTGTGGATGTCTTGACTTGACTACTTCTCTATTCTAAGTTGGGGAGGGGGGATGTTACATGGGAAGCCGTGTGTCTGTGTGTATGTGTGGATGATGTGATGTGTGTGGGGCGTATGTGAGTGTGTGTGAAGATAGACGCAACATATGCCGATGAAACATGTGCCGATGGGAGATTGGTCGCTAGCTATAACCCAACTGTTACTGGATACACCAAAATGTCTGCAACTTAACCTTTAACCCTGCCAGTCAGTATGTGTTGTGCTGAACATGGCCCACGTTACGTCCTAATATGCATCTACACAAATGTAAAATTCCAGCACCAGTCTTGCACACCCCGCTTATTTCAGGGCGAGGAGAGGATAAGTAGGGCGCTTCAGTTTAGTTTAGTTTAGTTTTATGGATCAACATCACGGCACACGGGTGCAACCCATAAGTGCTCCGTTCTCCTCCTAACTCAAACCTGAGTCTGGAGAAACTCAGCTCAGTGCACGAACTCTGTAGCACCGCCGAGGATCCTGAAATACTTGGGTAGATTTTTAACTCGAAATTTTGCCCGGGCAGCGCCGTTAGGCTACTCTTTTTCGATTTTCAACTGCCAAGGGATTTTTTACGTGCGCAACAATACACACGGGCGTCCGATCTCACTACCCAGAGACCAGGGGAAATTACTGGAAGTCCCGGTGGATTTTTTAATTAAATCCTGGTCCTCACCGGGGCCTGAACCCGGGACCTCCAGCACTCGAGGCGGACACCATACCTCGAGACCACTCAGCCCCCAGGGCGCTTCAACACATCACACATGTAGATGGTGATTTGGTACAGGATCGAAGTCTTCACACCAACCTCTCTTCTAGAAACACAAGGCAATTTTGGGACCGAGTCTATCATGACCCTAGTGAATCGGGCGTAAGAGTTGGGACTTAAGTTTTCCAGACGTTTCAGAAGAAACCAGCGAAGCAAGCAACCAACCCACGGACCGACCAATCACCCGACCAATCAACCGTCCAATCAACCGACCAATCAAGCGACCAATCATCCGACCAACCAACCGACCAACCAACCGACCAATCAACCGACCAACCAACCGACCAATCAACCGACCGACCAAGCAACCCATCGACCAACCGACCAACTGACCAACCAAGCAACCACCTGACCGATGAACCAACCAACCGACCAACCTTGCAACAGACAGACCGACCGACCAACCGAGCTACCAAGCAAGCAGACAACTGACCGAACGACAGACTGACCGACAAAGCAACCGCTAGACCGACCGACCAATCAACCAACGATTTGTAAGATGTAAGACAATTTCTAGAAGTTTAATAGATCCTAATTATAGCTGAGATAGCAGCTAGTTTAATGTCCTTTACAATACGTTGCAGTCAACCCCAGCATTTATTGACTGTGATTTACTAGGCAATGTTAGTTCTGTAGTCTGCCATTGCTTTCTGAACGGCCGACGCCTCATCCCTTCCAAATCAACACACAGCAGTCTGATTCCAAATCGCCCTAGAATTATTTCGAACCCTATGGCTGAGATAAGACAAATATAATGTTTTAATGAAAGGAAACTATTAATTTTAATTTTAACAATATCTTCTCAGGGTTGCCGTTTCTTCTCGGGATTTTCCATAATGTATTTTCCATGCTTTCTCACGATCACCTTCTTTTGGTTTCAAGGTAAGTCCGGTGTTGTCGAATAATGAGGCAGTCATTTCCTGGCTAATTATAGCACATTACGTTCTTTTTGTTATATTTGTCCTACATTATATAACTGAAGTCTCATCGCCATCGTCAGTCTATGGATTGACCGCAAAGCCAGCAATTTGTTGGTTAGTTATAGTTCATTGTGTTCTTTTGTTATATGTCTTACATTGTATAACTGTGAGAGTAAAAGACTTATCCTAATGCGAGCAATTGCAGCCTAACGACTAAATATCATGGCAGGGTATACCAGGCTCAAAGACATAACCAGAATTTGGTCTAGGAAGGAAGCTCCGACAGGCTGGCATTAGATCATTGCCTTACTGACCAATCAGCCTCTGCAGCTTGTCTTGTTCCACACGTTTTGGTGATAGCTTTCCTCTTTGGTAAACTAGGCCACCCAACAGAGGGATCATGCTTCATGGGCAACACATTGTCTCTACAATTCAGCCCAGTCTTTGCACTATGAGGAGGTTATTATGCTTTTTTTTTTTTAAATCACAATGTAACAAAGTATCGTCTGTCAAGACGGCAAGTTACCAGTATATATAACTATAGTCTCCTCTGGATCGTCATCATCATTATGTCGATTGGTCGTGAAACCAGTAATTTGTTAGTTAATTATGGCACAATGCGTTCGTTTGTTATATTTGTCTCAGATTATATAATTGTTTTGTTTTTTTCGAGTTTCCATCCTGTTTCAGGTTATTGCGGTCAACATCATCATCTTTCAGCTGTATGTTGATTCCTAGGCTAGATTACGCTCATCAGCACGCCACGACTTTCTGAGCGACCGGCCCCATAGGCCTACTCTCATAAGTCACTGGCGCGACTCGAACCGCTTCCAGTTCTAGTGCGCTCACATCAACCACGAGAGTATTCAGGGTTACGAAGAAAGCTGCTAACCCATCGACCAGGGAGTCCGGCTTATATATAACCGTTGCCTCCCTAAAATCATCATCATCATCATCATCAGTATGTGGAATGGTCATGGAACTTTGATTATTACAATATGATGTAGATTTTCTCTCCTTTCCTGCTCCGTGGTGAAGGAGTTACTGACGCAGTTCATGATCCCTCATACCCGCATTTGAAACACAGCTGCGGGCGATTTGGTAGCAGACCGCCTTACGTTGGTTTTTCTTAATGAAATGGTATGGGTGCCGGTCGTTCAGAAAGAAATGACAAACTACTGAACGTAAACGTGCCCAGGAATCACGAACAGCCAAAAATGCTGGGGTTGACTGCGACGTCAACTTTTTCTTCTTGTAATAACAATAAAATTACAGGTCCTTTGTAGAGAATTGCAGTCATCTTAGGTCCTATTAGTTTATTGTGATTTATTAAACAATTTTACATTCAGTAGCTTGCCGTTGAACGTACAATTTCCAAGAAAATTCATCTGGAGTTGGTCACACCGTCCTGGAAAGGACATGTTTAGTTTACCGTTGCTTTCTGAACGAGAAGACAACCATTAAGTCAAACTGACCACCGCGTGGAAGATGTCCACTACACCCCCAATATTGCCTACCTCTTTCTGAAGTTTGCGATAAGTGTACTCGTTGTCAACATACTTTAGATTTCTTATCTATCTCATATTAAAATTTGACACGGGCTCTCTGGTCAGCAAAGATAAAATATAAATCAGAAAATGTCTTGGAAGTTAATTTAAGACGGCTCACCTCACCGACCACCTCACTCACCGTGTGCGGATTGGTTTATGCAAATATGTCTCCAGCACACATGCTCAATGCGCCTTAAGTCGTCTAAAATAGTCCCTTGCTTAGTTTGCTTACTTAATCCTTCCTGCCGTGCAATGTCTGTCTGTTTAAACAAATACTAGTGGTTATGTGGTTGTTTCGGGATTTGGAATTTAAATATTGAGCACAACCCACTACTGGCAACGCCGATCGCATTCTGGTATGAACCTAAGGCCTATCCACGTCAATATGGAAGCACTATACTCGAGTTTCGCCCTCATTTGAGCTAGTCAGTAGTGCATATCCCTGAGCGGACCCGGAAACAGTCCCGGATCACGCGTGTGAAGCGGGTGTGCAACCACGCGGCACACACTGGACACACCAAATTATAACAACAGAACATCATAACGCTACCCATCGTAGGCTATGCTCAAGATTGCCCAATAGCCGCGACCGACGTCCGTCAATCGATGGGACCCGAACGATCAGGACTTCACCGGCGTTGCCAGTAGTGGGTTGTGCTCAATATTTAAATTTCAAATACCGAAACAACCACATAATCAATTGATTATTGCTCACTGGATTTAGGAGGCCTGGTGTTCCTTGCCAGTGAGAAGTCCTGATCGTTCGGGTCTCATGGATTGACGGACGTCAGTCGCGGCGATTGGGCAATCTTGAGCATAGCCTACGATGGGTAGCGTTGTGATGTTCTGTTGTGATAATTTGGTGTGTCCAGTGTGTGCCGCGTGGCTGCACACCCGCTTCACACGCGTGATCCGGGACTGTTTCCGGGTCCGGTCATGGATATGCACTACTGACGAGCTCAAATGAGGGCGAAACTCGAGTATAGTGCTTCCATATTGACGTGGATAGGCCTTAGGTTCATACCAGAATGCGATCGGCGTTGCCAGTAGTGGGTTGTGCTCAATATTTAAATGTCAAATCCCGAAACAACCACATAATCAATTGATTATTGCTCACTGAATTTAGGAGGCCTGGTGTTCCTTGCCAATGAGAAGTCCTGATCGTTCGGGTCCCATCGATTGACGGACGTCAGTCGCGGCGATTGGGCAATCTTGAGCATAGCCTACGATGGGTAGCATTGTGATGTTCTGTTGTGATAATTTGGTGTGTCCAGTGTGTGCCGCGTGGTTGCACACCCGCTTCACACGCGTGATCCGGGACTGTTTCCGGGTCCGGTCATGGATATGCACTACTGACTAGCTCAAATGAGGGCGAAACTCGAGTATAGTGCTTCCATATTGACGTGGATAGGCCTTAGGTTCATACCAGAATGCGATCGGCGTTGCCAGTAGTGGGTTGTGCTCAATATTTAAATTTCAAATCCCGAAACAACCACATAATCAATTGATTATTGCTCACTGGATTTAGGAGGCCTGGTGTTCCTTACCAGTGAGAAGTCCTGATCGTTCGGGTCCCATCGATTGACGGACGTCGGTCGGGGCGATTGGGCAATCTTGAGCATAGCCTACGATGGGTAGCGTTGTGATGGTCTGTTGTCATAATTTGGTGTGTCCAGTGTGTGCCGCGTGGTTGCACACCCGCTTCACACGCGTGATCCGGGACTGTTTCCGGGTCCGGTCAGGGATATGCACTACTGACGAGCTAAAATGAGGGCGAAACTCGAGTATAGTGCTTCCATATTGACGTGGATAGGCCTTAGGTTCATACCAGAATGCGATCGGCGTTGCCAGTAGTGGGTTGTGCTCAATATTTAAATACTAGTGTATTTAATAACCATCGCAAACCCATGGAAGGTCAGGGGTTTCCTGTATTGTTTCTATCGCTCGTAAATTATACTTCATAATTCATTCTCATAAACTATTGTTTCAACAAGTAGTAACATTTCAGGATGCATTGAATTCTAAGTGTCACCAAATCTACTACGTTTGGCAATAGCAATGCCGTGACTGCAAACGGTTATGAGTGTCCTCCAATTGTTTAAACTAATCTTTGTAGCCCCCGTCTATAATCCTCAAGGAAGTTTGAATATGTATATTCTCCATAGTGAGTGATGAGTCTGTTGGTTTCGTTTGAGGTGGGACGGTCAATTTCTGTGTCCACTTTTTTTTTTTTAATGAAAATGGTTGAACCAAACAGAGGTACCATAAATATATAATATGATGTTTGTAAATGTTATATTATTATTATATGTTACTGAGCGTGGTGCTGCTAAATAAAAACAAGAATGTGGGTGACCTGTTTAACAACCGTATTTGCTTGCTTGCTGCCTGCTTGCTGCTGCTTGCCTGCTTGCGTTCACTGGCTGTGAACTCCAGCGTGAAGTCCTGTATGTCGAATGGTGACATCCTGTTCTCCAACATAAGTGTAATGTCATACCAGGCTGAGGTTTGCGTGAGTATCCGTTGTCCCATGTCTGGCGTATTGGCGTGCAGACTGGTGGTTCCTCGACGTGCAGGCAGATACTCTCCGACTTTGGAGGAATCAGCGATCCTACTGATGTTAGCCAGGACCCCGAAGGGACCTGTTGCCCAGAACGCGCGACTAGGACGTGTCAGTAGGTCTTGGCCAGTATAGAACCTGGTCCTGGTGCCTTGGAAATATCTCTGCGTCCCAACAACTGTAAATGTGTATTATTTTATTTAGAATCCTAAGTTACCTCCCTTTGATGGTGATTATACAACGTAATGAATTCCCTTGATTAAAATACGTGTACAACAGCCTGCACACACACACTCACACACACACACACACACACATATTGGATTTTCTTTTGAACTGTATCCACCTTTGCAGCATAGGTCATCCACCAGCTCACGCCAATCTTTTGATGTCTCCTCCAACTCCCCCAATGGACTCCCCATATGTCAGTAATTTTCTTCTCCGTATATTGTTAGGTCTCCTCTTCCTTTTGACCTGTAGGTTCCATTAACAGAATGTTCAAGTTGTGCTATTATCTGGTTCTCTCACTCTGTGTGTTATCCATTGCCTACTTTATTCACTTCTTGATTCAATGGAATCTGCCTAGTTTTCTCCATAAGCTCTTGATTAGTGGTTATGTCAAACCATCTTAGTTTTTTTTTTTATTCTGCGACGGCACTATTAGATGTGTTTGTGGTTTATTTGCAATTGTTTCAGGCGTTCTAAACGATAATGTTCCATACAGTGGTACTGATTTAACGTTAGATTTATATATTCTAAGTTTGGTACTGGGTTTAATTTATGTTGATGTCCACACAATCCTTACTGCAATGTAGGCTCCCGGATGTATTGCACATTATCCCAATGGACAACAATCCCTTTCAGATTAATATCCCAAATGTGGCTGATACGGTCACAGGATTAATAATCTGAGGCAAAGATGGGCCCTAATTATAACTTCTTTTTTTAGGTTGAACGGGGTAGAGTCGTAATGTGGAAAAAGTTGACAAATTCCTTCGAGTATGTATATAAAATATTCGCAACATGTGTCTCAAGAATCACATATTTGTTGCTTTCCAGGCCCTTCCTAATTTGTTCATTCACCTTCCTTAATTCACTGCCATACGCAAAACAGGTCCTAGATAACATTTAAGTACTCTGAGATATATTAAATAACAAGATATACACAATAAGATATATACAATTCAAAAGCAACCAGCGACTACAGCGAACTACATCAGGATACAGGGCAAGAGGATGACTCAGGAAGAGATGACTAGATGACATAAAAGAGACATTGAAGAACCCAATATGAAATTATCACAAGCAATAACAGAAGCGTAAAACATTCAATTACACCTGTCCATGCTCTGCAACGCTTCACGGCAAAAACAAAAATAGAATAAAGGAAGGATGAGAATATGTTAATACCGGCACACTTGAAATTATAGAGCACAGAACAGACAAGCGTAGTTTGTAATCATGAGGAAACTTCACGACCATCACGCCAACTAATCATGAGGAAACTTAACGACCAATCTACCAACTACTGATGGTGAAACTTCACGACCAACCCACCAGCTAATGATGAGGAAATATAACGACAAACCCGCCAACTAATGATTAGGAGACTTCACGACTAATACACCAACTAATGATTAGGAAACTTCACGACCAACCCGCCAACTAATGATGAGGAAACTTCACGTACAACCCACCAGCTAATGATAAGAAAATTTCACGACCAACACGCCAATTAATGATGAGGTGACCTCAAGACCAACCCACCAGCTAATGATGAGGAGACTTCACGACCAATCAAACAACTAATGATGAGGAGTCTTCACGCCCAAGTCACCAACTAATGATCCGGAAACTTCACAACCAACCCGCTAACTAATGATGAAGAGACTTCACGTACAACCAACCAGCTAATGATGAGGAGACTTCACGTACAACCCACCAGCTAAGGATAATGAGACTTCACGTACAACTCACCAATTAAAGATGAGATGACATCCTGACCAACTCACCAGCTAATGATGAGGAGACTTCACGACCAATCCACCAGCTAATGATGAAGAGACTTCACGATCAATCCACCAACTAATGATGAGATGACCTCACGACCAACTCGCCAACTAATGATGAGGAGACTTCACGACCAATCCACCAGCTAATGATGAGGAGACTTCACGACCAACTCGTCAACTAATGATGAGGAGACTTCACGACCAATCCACCAGCTAATGATGAGGAGACTTCACGAATAACTCACCAACTAATGATAAAGTGACATCATGACAACCCACGAACTAATGTTAAAGTGACTTCATGACCAACCCACCAGAAAATAATGATGAGAGCAAAGCTATACATTTAAATACAAACATCACAGAAACAACACAATGTGCTATTATTAACCGAGTAATTATTGGTTCTCTGTTCTCCTACTGGGGCGAGGGTAATGAGTCCCAGACTTGGTTATGCGCCTCACAGGTTGGTGTGTCCGACTTCAACCAGCATTTGTTTACAGTTTCCTTCTTCTAGACAGATTTCATTCAAGTTAACTGGTTCTGTCCACTCACAGGTAGGTTTTCTTTCCTAACAAATTTTCCCGCCTAGAATGTCACAATGTTATAACTACCCAGTTAGAGTGTTACAATGTTATAACGAATGAAGGAACGAACGAACGAACGAAGAAACTTTATTTTCAAAGGGTCACAAATTGGGCACGCAGGCCCGTCTTACATTCGGTCTTTCCAAACACTCATCTTTAATTCAACAATAGTGCATGTTAAATTCCCCCCCCCCCCCAAAAAAAAAATGCATTCACATATGAAAAAACATTGTCAAATGAATGTTATAAACATAAACAATGCATTTATCATGTTATAAGACAAGCAGACACACGTACACACGCGCATTCATAAAAACACACATACGTACATTCATACATACATGCATACACACTTGCATCATTTGCACAAATTCACACCCACTCAGTAACATACAAATACACACTCTCTCGCCTATACATATGCTCAATCACAATCACAAACTCAATGATAAAAGTTTATTTATGCACGCAAACTCACACGCTAACACATATACACACATATACACACACATACACACATACAAACATACATACACATACATACACACATACTACACACCCACACACCCATCCACACAATTCCCCCACCCCACCCACCCCCCACACACACCCATCCACACAATTCCCCCACACCCGGCCCCAGCCCCACCCCCACCCACACACACACACACACACACACACACACACACACACATCTAGACACATAAAATGTGGAATAGCATGACAGATGCAGCGAAATATGCCAGACAATGCATTGTGTAGTCTATTGTTTGTCTCTTCATTGTTCAGCAACAACTGGCTGAGATAGTGAGAGTTAAAGTATCTGCAGTTCATATAATTTCCAGACCTACTTCCTATGAAAACGGGATTAAGAACCGGATGTTGTAGCAGTATATGGTAACCATCGTTTGAGCTAACGCCCACGTGGTCTCGTCAGCAGCTTCCGTTTATTTTTGCTACAAAACATGAATGATAAGTTAGTTAGTTAGTTAGTTAGTCGACAGATCATCCTCGTTGCACATCGGACCATTCAGTCCATAAGTGCTCGGATCCCCTCCTCAGCAAATCCCGCAACGTGTAGCGGCTAACGACGCCAGTTCTGTGTTGGTTTATCAATATTCTTTGGCTTCCTGCGTAGTGTTCTTGTTTGGCCACCCCTCTTTTAATTTGCTGCTCTCGCAGTCTGGCCATTGTTGTAGATTCACAGTCATCACTTGGTTCTTGCAAAAGTCTCACTTCTCGTAGAGCATTCAGAATGTCAGCCTGGTCCATGGCGCGTCCGCCCTCCACAGTAGCCTCACCTGCGAGCTTGTCAGCCCGCTCATTTCCTTGTACTCCCGCATGACCTGGCACGAAGATGCAACTAATCTTTGCCAGCCGAGACCGCTCCAGAGGCAGCAACCATTCTCTTCGGATCGACCCCTCCTCTATCCTCTTGATCATGTTCATTGAGTCGCTAAGGAAACAAGCCCTAGTGAATGTCTGTGTCTCGAGCCATGTTATTGCTTTACTTACTGCCATGACTTCCATGGTCAGGCTACTTGTGGTTTCAGTGAAAGCACCAGAGTCCTCCTTCACAATTCTCCCTCCGGCCCGAGCTGTAAAGGCCCATGAGCTTCTCACATGTCGGACGACCGACCCATCTGTGTAGATGACCGCGTCACTGTCTAGCGAATTCTCGAAAATCAACGCTTGTACTTCAGCCTCCACAGCAGCCGGAATTTCTTGTCTGCATTTTCTATCTAGTTGGATGCAAACTGAAAAGGATGTGCAGAAGTCTGTTGGCACTTGCACCCACTCCTCGCCAGGTTCTAAGTCCTCAAGTGAACACACCTGTTGAAGAATGTCTTCGGCTTGACCCATCCACGACCGTCCTCTTTTTAACCTGCTGCCCTTCACCTTCCTAATTTCACTATGCAGTGGATGCTGTGTGTTTGCGTTAATTCTGAGGTAGGCGCGTGCCCTGCAAACTTGCATTCTCTCTTCAATGGTTGGAAAATCAAGAAGGTAGCGCATCGCCCTGCATGCTGTATCTCTTGTACATCTAAGAATAATGCGCATAGCTTCATTCTGTATCCTTTCCATCCTTTCTATCTGCTTATGGCTGAGAGTCAGGATTGCCATTGCATACTCCAAAACAGACATGACCAGCCCCTCGTACAGAAGACATAGATGGCGCTGCTCACAGTTTGCTGCCGCCATCACCCGCATCGCTGCCAAGCCCCGCTTGGCCTTTGTTATCACCTGGTCTATGTGCACATTATAAGCAAGGCTTCGATCAAACCGTATCCCCAGGTAATTCATTGCCTGCGTTCTTTCCACCGTCTCTGAACACAGCATTACAGTTGGTGTTGGATTGTTGACAATATGATTATTCAACGAGAACCAAGTCACTGTTGCCTTTGTTGGGTTGACCATTGCCCCAGCTTCATCACACCAAGTACTTATGCGATTGAGTTCGGTTTGTAGTTCCACAGCAACCTCCTCTATGAATGATAAGTTACGGAACAAATTATTCGTCAAGAGAATATTGTTACGTTGTAGTTTCGCAAAGATAGAAGAAAAACATATTTAAGAAGTTTAATTGGTTCCTGCGAGGAAAGGTTAACCAGTGAAAGACAATATACAAGAACGATAAAATAACAAAGCGGAATTTAAAAGCTATAATTAATAGCTTATAAATAGTTTTCTACTACACCAAAAATAAAATTGCCTTCCAACCGCTGTTGTCTGTGGCTAAGTGACCATAATGTCAGCTTGCCAGATGGCAAGTGGGTTACGTGTGTCCATGACGATTGTCCTTTACAGGACGTCGCAGTCAACACCATAATTTTTTTTATTGTTTGTGATGTCTCGGCAAGCTTAGGTTCAGTAGTTTGTAATTGGTTTCTGAACCAATCGACAGGCACTCGTATCATTGTATGAAAACCAGCGCAAGGCGGTCTGCTTTCCAAATCTCTCTGCTGTGTTTTGAACGCGGTATGCGGGGTTGCGAATTGTTTTCGTAGCGCTTTCGCCACGGCGCCTGATGAAGTGAGCTCCAAAAAACATTAGACACATGTTACACATATAAATGTCCTTTTAGTAACTTTGTATTCTGACAACCAACATTTTTAGACACAGTCCGCCGCTATTTGTTGTTTCTTCTTCTTCCTCTTCTTCTTCCTTTTCCTATTTTTCCTCTACTTTTCATCTTCAAATATTGGAAATATTGGCCCTCGAGCAACTAATACCAAGCCCTTTGTAGACTTGCTGGATTGTTGGGTTTGCAGATACAGTTCCTACAAGTTGAGGTTTCCAACGGATTTTGTGTTTTAAAGTATTCAGGGGTTTAAAGGCAGATTGTTGGGTTTGCAGATACAGTTCCTACAAGTTGAGGTTTCCAACGGATTTTGTGTTTTAAAGTATTCAGGGGTTTAAAGGCAGATTGTTGGGTTTGCAGATACAGTTCCTACAAGTTGAGGCTTCCAAAGAATTTTGTGTTTTAAAGTATTCATGGGTTTAAAGGCAGATTGTTGGGTTTGCAGATACAGTTCCTACAAGCTGAGGTTTCCAAAGGATTTTGTGTTTTAAATTATTCAGGGGTTTAAAGGCAGAAGATCTACTTCCTTGCGTCGGGTTTGATCACATATGATCTCTTTCTGTAGAGCGATGTGTCGACAGATTTACACAAAGCATCGAGAGCGTCGCTGGAGTTACGGAGTTCGTGCTTTGTGTAACGCTTTCGGGAGGCCACCCTGTGGAAAGAGACCCAGCTACATGGGATAAAACCCGGTGCAATGAAGTCGATCCTCTCGAATTTTAAGAACTTTTTAAAAGAAAGGCACTGGCGTAAAATCACATCGTGTTAGATGCGATGCATAAGAAACACAGCTGGGAAAACGAGAAGAGATAGAGAATGAAAAACTAAGAAGGAGTGTAGCGATAACACCTATAACTGACTTAATATTAAATGGTTTGGACATTTAGTTAGAATTGAACAAAAGCAACCAGTGGCTAGAGCGTTCTACGTGAGAACATTGGGATACAAGGTGGACGACACAGAAAGAGTTTGCTAGAAAGAATAAAAGAGACAGTGAAGAAATCAAATGTAACTTTAGTACAAGCAGCAGGAAAAGCGAAACAGAAAATTGCATCTGCCTTCTCTGTGCGACCCATCTCGGCAAAAGCAGTAAGGACAGACAAAGACACATAAGGCAGTCTAGACTTACTTTCCTTCTTTGAAGTAGACATTCTGGCCTAGGACCGATAGCAATCGTTTCTTTCTTTTTTCTTTTTTGTTTTTTGTAATTAGATCCTCTAGCTACCGTCTTGAAATGGAAACCATCAGCAACAATCACCCGTTGCTTTCAGGCCCATTCCTCTATATACCGCCATGTTTATATGTTAACATATTCAGTGCCACACAAACCGTTGGTTTGGACAAAACAAACCTAGACGGCAGAATATGAGGAAGTAGGGGTGTGTCACAATGTTGATTTAAAAGTGGTTAATATGGATACAGACATGTTGTATTATATATCAAATTAAAAGCGGTTGCACAGAGAAAACTACTGTATATAATCCATTAGCATACGAAAAGTTGATCAAGATGATTAAACATCCCATGGCAATTAATCAGTTAAGGCCCTATATGGGGGAATTACGGGTACTTAACCTTGCTTCAGGTGTGTTCCGAAGGCTAGAGAAAGCAAGGACGTGCCTTACTTCTCTTTTGCCAGGGGTACCCTCTACCCAGCAACCCTAACCTCCCAGTTGGACCCATTCATTTCCAAATGCACATGCAGACGCACTTATTACAAACCGCTCATGCAGACAAGCAACTGGAATATATATGAAACCGTATTTTAAATATAAGGCCGCAAGGACCCAAATAATTAATATTTTCAATGAAAGAATTTCACTAGAAAGCAGACGTGGGATTAAGAGATATTGCATACGGTTGTAATTCTGGAAAAGGGAGAGAAAGAGTTCAATGTCGTTCTCATTCCTGCAACCATTCAGCTAGCTTAGGAAACAGGACGCCTGATCGTATTGTTTATAGACATGGGGTAACAAGGCATGCGGATACAATAGCTAGTAAATTGACGGATTCCCACTTTTCTCTCTTTGCATATTTGGCCTTTTATCCCATAGTGAGGCATAGACCACAAAGTATTATTATTTATCATGTACCATCTCTTGTTGTAATTCTTGTATGGAAATGATTGGAATGTTGGTATTTTTAAACACTGATGGTAAAGACTTGAGAATAAACATCTTCATTTACGGTCCTCTTTCGGGGGACATCCCTCACACATAAATATACACCTCTAAGGTCGGTGTGCGACTTCGGCGTGGATTTGTGTCATATTTGCTTCCTTTAGACCAAGGGTCACCAAACTACGGCCCGCGGGCCGGATCCGGCCCGTCACGTCATTTCTTTCGGCCCGCCGACGGTACTCGAACTTGCTTGATATTACATATGGAACACGAGACGTTATGGTGCCATTTAAATGTAAGTATTATGTTTAGAATACTAGGAGATCTTCACACGTGCGGAGACCTCCTGGCTGCTATGTGTCTTAATTTTTTTTATTTTTTTATTTTTTTTTTTGCATATCCTTTACAGGACATCGCTGTCAACACCAGCATCTTTCAGCTGTATGTTGATTTCTTGGCAAGATTACGCTTTCTGAGCGGCCGGCTCACATACCCCGTAAGTTACCGATGCGATTCGAACCACTGCTGATTCTCACCGTCATCACGTTACCCACGAGAGTATACGAGATTACGGAGAAAAGTTGCTAACCTCTAAGCCACGAAGCCGGTCGTCTTAAATTTACTATTTTCGATTATAAATTATTGTATTTGGATTTTCTTGTTTATTGTAATGTTTGCCTATTTAGCGCCATCCCAAGTCCTTCCCCGGCTCGTGGTAGCGCCGCCTACGCTCTTATGTTACCATGGTTTCCATGACAACACACACACACACGCATCTTTCCCTCCCCCAGATGCGTCCGGCTGTCAACACAAGTCCGATGCTCCAGAAATATGTACTTCTTTTTTATCAGTCATCCATTTTATAGGTATGTAACAAGGATTTCTTTGTTTGAAGTGATAGTAAGTGAACTACAAGTGTGAATAGAGAGACAATAACGTGGCAAACAAAGCATAAAAATGCCATAGAAACATCGTGCTTATACGGAAATATTATAACTAGCTCACGAGAATTCCCTGGTCAAGCGTTAGTCGAGCTGGTCTCTAGGCCAGTGTTTTTCAACATTTCTGCTGGAGCAGATCTTTACCCAAATGTTTACGTTGCACAAGGAACTCTGTGTGATTATACATGTGTTTGTCTGTGCGATTATACATGTGTCTGTCCTACTTTATGCAATAAACCAGATGGGCAGAAATGCTGGATTTAGGGATTTCGGTCTGTTTCGGCGGAACCCCTGGCTGCCACTCGGTTGAAAATCTCTGCTCTATGCTGTTTATTTAGGCCGGCCCTATTTACACAGGGTGAGGCAAAATTATCTGACATATTTGTAACTTTAATAAAACTAAATTAGAATAAATGAACAAAAAAGTATTTTTATTTATCAAATGTACACATGATGCCATTTTGTTTTATGTTGTTTGAATAATGAAAAACAAAGTATTTTTATTTCCTAAATGTACATATGATGTCATTTTATTTCATTTTCTTTTACACATTACATCAGTAAAATGTTCGCCATTATTGTTCACGCACTGTTAAAGACAATCGCGAAGGTTGTCCATAACATCGGCGGATCATTTCATGCGGAATAGACTCAATTTCTTGATGAATTGCATCTTTCAATTCTTCAATAGATCGTATACCTTTGGTTTTAGGTATCCCCAGAGAAAAAAAGCACACGGGTTCAGGTCAGGTGATCGGGCAGGCCAACCGAGGTCACCTCGGAATGAAATTAAATGACTGGGGAACATCTCCCTCAAAATTTCCATTGAACATCTAGACGTGTGGGTTGTTGCGCCATCTTGTTGGAACCAAACATTATTTCTGACGTCAAATTCATCCAATTTGGATCGCAGAAAAGTGTCCAGCAACACGCAATATCGTTCAGAATTAACGGTCACTGTAACATTGTCTTCTTAAAAAAAAGTACGGACCCATAATGCCAAATTCTGCTATCTCACACCATACAGTAAGAAAGCCGATTTTTATGGAACTATCAGCCGTTCGGCAAGTTCAGTTGTGCGAAGAACAGAAGAACTTGGAAAGAACACAGTGCTACAGATACGCAAAGAAACTATGAGCTTGTGGTATTCTCTGGCGCTGGATCAGTCTACTGATCTCTCGAGTACGTCATAAGTTCTCGTATTCATTCGTGGTGTCAATTTGGAATTTCAGATAACGGAAGAATTGGCATCCGTTTGTAGCATGCGTGGTACACCAAATGGAAAAGACATTTTCATGTAAGTGCAAAACTTTCTGCAAGACTGTAACCTTCAGTGGAATCAGCTTCGAGGTGTTACAGCTGATGGAGGGAAAACATGGTTGGAGTGAGGAAGGATCTAATGGGGCAGATCAGGACTCAGTTGGAAGATTTGCAAATTCCGGGTGCTCTGTTCATACACTGCATCATACATCAGCAAGCACTCTGTGGGGAAAACACAAATATTTATTGTGTACTGAAACCAATCGTTTCTGCTGTGAACTTTAATCGGGGACATGCACTCAATCACCGTCAGTTCCAGTCTTTTCTTGAAAAAAAATTGATTATGAATTCTGTGACTTGCCTTATCACACATCAGTGAGGTGGCTCAGCTGCTGTAAAGTCCTGTTTCGTTTTTACAAGCTCCGAAACGAAATAAATGTTTTCCTAACAGAAAAAGATAGAGCTGATCCACAGCTGTCAGATCCTACCTGGCTGTCAAAGTTGTAATTTTTGGTCGACATCACATCCCACATGAATGAACTGAATTTGCAACTTCAGGGAAAGGATAACCTCGTCTGTGATCTCTACAGAATCATCAACGGATTTCTGAGAAAGCTGTCATTTTTTTAAGCACAACTGGAAGGGGAAAACTTTTCTAATTTTCACTGTTTCGAAGAGAATTGCGCTACAGTCCCCGAAGATGGTAACTTTGATTTTCCGAGAAAAAAATTATTCGTGATTGAAGAAAAAAAGCATTTTTGGGGAGATTTTTTCAGATCTTGACATAATTGAGAGTGACATTCTTCTGTTCCAGAATTCGTTTGATTGTAACCTTGATGATGTGCCAGTTGAACTTCAGTTAGAGCTCATTGATTTGCAAACAAATGACTTCTTTAAAAAGAAGCACAGAGAAGGAAAACTTGTTGAATGTTACCGCTACTTACCTGATGCTGAGTTCCGAAACTGAAGAAATTTTCCGCTGGTTTGGCATCAGTGTTTGGGACAACTTATGTCTGTGAGCAAATATTTTCAAAAATGAAGTATGTGAAGTCAACACATCGAACGAGATTGACTGCTGAACATTTGAAAGCAATTCTCTTGATTGGATGCAGCAATTCCAAACAAAAAATTGATGATATCTTGAAAGCCAGATATCAGTTTCACAAGTCTCACTAACCGTTTTTTCTGCTTAGTTTGTGAGATTCGGATATGTGCACACTAGGTCTGATGTAGCTATCATTTTGCTAACGTCGCCTTGTTTGATAACTTTTTTAAAGTAAATAAATATGTTGGTTGTCTGTGTTTTTTGTGCCACTCACCCATGATTAACTGAGTTTTTCGTCTTTTCTCCAGAGCTTTCGTTCTGGTATGCAAGTATTGTTAAAGTTTGTTGCATATACTTTACAGGACGTTTGCAGTCATCACCAGTATTTTATGTTGTTGTTGATGTCTTGGCAAGTTTACGTTCAGTAGTTTGTCATTGCTTTCTGAACGACCGGCACCCATGCCATAGTGTAAAAAATAGCGCAACGCGGTCTGCTGCCAAATCGCGCGCAGCTTGTTTCGAACGAGGGTATACGTCCGTAAGACATTCGCCATGAAGACCGGCACAAGTATTGTACAGAAGGAGTATCCGGCCCGCGCTCGAAATTTTGTCAGTTATCCGGCCCACCGTGAGAAAAGTTTGGTGACCCCTGCTTTAGACAGATTCCGTCCAAGGTCACAGTGTTTATCTAATCGTAACAATTTTGCCACTGTGGTAGCCTAAAGAAATGCTGTTTGTGAAATTGTTGATAATAATAAAGGCCATGTGTTGGCAAGCTAGGTCTAATCCCAGCCAGTCCGCACTGTACTGTGCTGCTTCATGAGTAGTAAGGCAAGAGGTAACTAACCTAGCAAATCTGCTCCGTTCATCTGGTCCGCTGCTCGTAAATCCTTCTATGTGAGTTATAACACCCCCAGCGGACCAGCGCAAAACGGACCAGATTTGACCTAGTTTTTCATATTCGCTGTCTTTGACACATCCAGTCTACTGTGCCTCCGGGGGCTAGCGAGGCGAGCGGCGCGGATTGGATGGCGCGTGCGGGCGAGACCGGCACGTGAACCGGGCACGCGGGTGGACCGGTCACGGGCGTGTGCGCGGGGCTTACGGCGCGGGTTCCAGCCCAATAAAAAACGTAACATGGATGGGTAGGTGTTTATTATTGGTCATTGATCCTACGTGGAAACATCCTTTTACGGCTTTGATGCGGGACCAACGTGGTGTGAAAAATCCGTCTTTGTGTAAAAGTTCCTGATCCATCTGCCAGACATGATCGACCCTATTGCAAAGAAGGTATATGGAGCTACGAAGAATGGTAATCTTTGTATGAGACTATGAAAGGTATTCAGTTTAACGAAGGCTTGTCGGATATGGAAAAATGAACAGGCGATAGACGCCGGCTAGTGGTAATATATGACCTAATGTCCGAGACAGATGATTGGGTGACTAAACTCTTCACTAAGTGTAGTCATCATCGCAACCTCAGCGTCATGTATATAGTCTAGAACCTCTTTGGTAAGAATAGGAACAAAGAACCATCAGTTTCAATTCACTTTAGCTAGTGGTGATTAAGAACTCTCGAGACGGGTCTCAGATTACCAATCAAAGAGATGTACCCAGATCGCGTGTTATATGCCCAGGAGAGTTTTAAGTACGTGACAGCGGCTCCACTCGGGTATTTACTTGATGATCTTCGACAGGAAACATCGGATCAGCACCGCTTACGAAGTCATACATTTCCCGATCAGCGTCAAGTCGTCTACGTCCCTAAATAATATGTCCAACCGAATGAAGCTAACAGAGTCATGCTACGGCTTCCAGGTGAGGCGAAGAAAGCTAACGTGAGATCCGTAATTAAAACAGCGTCCTCGGGCCTCATCCAATCAATTTGCGAATGCTGTCACAATGTGTTAAAATGTAATGTTCCACTGACACCGGTTCAGAAGAGGCATCTGCAGCGGCACAAAAACAGTCTGAGAGCGCTCATGCCTATGAGACTATTAAGAAACGGAAACAAATCTTGCAACAATGTGATTTCATAGGTGCATTATTAAGCACATTTCTAAACGTGTTGATAGGAGTTGTGGGTTTGTAATGAATAAAATGATCCTGATCGACCCCCAACTGCTGGAAAAGCCCAATGTACCACCCAACACACTAACGGATATCTCGCGTGACTTGGATAATCAAATGCAACAAGTCCTGGAAACCGAAGAGCTACCATCTAGGGAAAAAGCCCGCATGTATCAACAAACCTTGCAGCAGTATCTGAATCGATACGATCAGTACAGACACAAACCTTTAGGCACCGTGGATATCAAGGAACATATACCCGAATTCAGCATTTCACCAGCACCAGTAGTCGAGGCACATATTCAACCAACACTTGTTCAACCAACGCTGACTAAAAGTCAAGTAAGCTAGGCAACACCAGCTAACATTCAAGTAGTCGAGACAACACCACCGTTCAAACTCAGGCGAAATAAGAAGAAGAGTAAGCTACCTACGCCCAAGTGGGAAAAATGGCCGCGCAAATAAGAAAGTATTACTACGACCCTCAGAAACCGGGCTCCTAGAATGGAGCTGCTGCCTCAAAATGAAATACTAAACTGAAGAAAACAGAGGCGTGGTTACGGTATCAGGATAAGTATATATTGCATAAACCGACCCGTCGTCGTTTTCAGAGACGCCAAACTATACCAGTGGTATAAACCATCAAGTTCAAGCCGACTTGATAGATATGAGACAATTACAAAGATACAACAATGGGATGTCGTACCTAGTGACGTGTCTCGACGTGTTCAGTAAATATGCTTGGCCCATCCTGATCAAGAAGAAGACGGGGAAAGAGCTAGTGGAGGCCGTGAGTAAAATATTTGCTGCTAGACAACCGGTACATTTTCAGACCGATAAAGGATCGGAATCTGTCAAATGGACCTTCTTAAACTTTCTGAAAGACCAAGGAGTACATTTCTCTACGAACGAGAATAAGATGTGAAAGCCGCGATAGTGGAAAGATTCAACCAACCAGACCCTGAAAGTAAAAATGTGGCGCTATTTCACCGAGACCAATACACTTTGCTACGTTGGCGTGATAGATAAATTGATCCGAAACTACAAATTTTCGCATCACCGAAGTATTCACCCGTTCAAGTCAACGATACGAATCAAGAAAAGATGTGGGATAACGTGTATTGGAAGACAGGCGCACCAACAAAAGTACATTTTACAGCCGGCGACTGAGTGAGACAAGCTCAACCCAAACAACCTTTTAAAAAGGCTATATGCCATCGTGGACAGAAGAACTGTTTACTGTCCGTCGTATAAACCAGACCAGTCCGGTGACGTATGTGTTAAAAGATGATTCCGATGAGGATGTTCAAAGGTCATCATCATCATCATCATCATCATCATCATCATCATCATCATCATCATCATCATCATCATTATCATCATCATCATCATTATCATCATCATCATCATCATCATCATCATAATCACCATCACCATCATCATCATCATCATCATCATCAAGTGCCCTGCCAGCTGACGTAGGCGTTCATGGCGCTCCACAGATCTCCACACTTTGGTGTTCTAGATCAACTCTGCTGATGATATTCCTCCATGCCACTATCTCAATCCATCTAGAATATTTCTCTTGGTCTGCCTCTGCCTCTCTTCCCTATCGATTTTTCCCAGTTGTCATAATGTCCTCCAATGCCTCTCTTCTCATCACATGACCGAAGAAAGCTGTTTGTCTCTTTCATACTGTTGTATATAATGTTCTAGTTTCATTAGCCTGTCTCCGTCACTCTGGCAGTCCAAGGAATTCCCAACATTTGTCTCGGGAACCACATCTCTGTTGCTTCTAATTTTTTTCCTAATTTGTTCATTTACATTCCACGAATCACCGCCATACAGCAAAACTGTTTCCACATAGCATTTCAGCACTCTCTTTCTTACATTCAGTAATAGTGACTTATTGCATAAGATACTCTTCATTTTCTGAAATGCGGCTTTTGCTTGCCCTATTCTGCTTTTAATCTCTGTTGTACATCTTCCACCTGATGTTTTAAATGCCCCTAGGTATTTAAAATTATCAACTTGGTTAAGAATATTCCCTTCTATTTCTATTTCATATTTTGGTGTCACTATTTTCTTTGATATCGCCATTGTTACTGTTTCCTTGATATTCAAATAGAGTCCTTTCCTTGCATTCTCTGTTACTACAATGTCCAGCAATTGTTGTAGGTCTGTTGAATTATCTGCCACCAATACTGTGTCATCTGCATAGCGTATATTATTTATATTATAACCTCCAACTATTATTCCTGGCGTCTCTTTGATCTGTCTCATTATTACTTCGCTATACAGGGAGAAGAGATCTGGTGACAAGACACACCCCTGTCGTACTCCTAGATTTATCTGTTCGTAACTACACTCTTTATTTCCCATTTTAATTGCTGCTACTTGGTTCCAGTAAATATTCTTTATTATTCTTAAATCTTTCCCATCAATGTTGATATCTTCCAACATTTTAATCAGGTCATCGTGTTTTAGTTTATCAAATGCCTTAGTATATCTTTGAAGCACAAATATATATCTTTCTGTTTCTCTATTGACCTTTAATTGCTGCTACTTGGTTCCAGTAAATATTCTTTATTATTCTTAAATCTTTCCCATCAATTTTGATATCTTCCAACATTTTAATCAGTTCATCATGTTTTACTTTATCAAATGGCTTAGTATAATCTATGAAGCACAAATATATGTCTTCCTGTTTCTCTATTGACCTTTCTATTAGTGTCCGTAATGTATATATTGCAATGTGTGTGCCCTTTCCCTCCACAAATCCTTGCTGTTCTTAACTAATTTCCATGTTTATGTTCTTTCTGGTTCTTCTCATTATGATTCTGAGTAGAAGCTTAATGACATGGTTTATGAGGTTAACTGTACGAAAATCTTCACATTCAATTGCTCCTGGTCTTTTTGGTATAGCTATAAATACAGATTTCAGCATATCACTGGGTGAATATCCACTACTGTAAATATCATTCACCATTTTGGTTAATATATCTAATCCAAATTCTCCCAACACTTCTAATTCTTCTATTGTGATTTCATCTGGCCAGCTGTTTTTTCCTTTCTTCATACGTTTCATAGCGGCAGCGACTTCTTCTTTTAGAATAGGTGGACCTTCTAAGTTACATTCTTCTGTTAATTCTTCCCTTTCTATATCATATAATCCTCTTATATACTCATTCCACCGCTTCATTATAGCACCTTCCTCAAATAATATCTTTTCTGTTTTTGATTTCAAACATCCAGTATTTATTTTTATTTTTATTCCCGCGAGCTCACTGATTTTTCTGTCCCTTTTTTGTTTAATCTTTAATGGCATTTAATTCAATGTTGTTGTTGTTGTTGTTGTTGTTGTTGTTGTTGTTGTTGTTGTTGTTGTGTTTTTTTTTTTTTTTTTTTTTTTTTTTTTTTTTTGCACTGCTCGTTTAACCAACATTCTATTAGTTTTTCTCCTAATGCCTTCCCACATTTATCTTTTATTTCTTTTATTTATCTTAGCTTATTCTTGTTTGTCATTTTTACTCGGTTTTCTTTTGTCCATCAGCATTAAGATTTCTTCATTCATCAATTTTTTCGTAGCTTTCTGGCTTCTCTTCTGTAATATTTCTTTGCTAATTTGATGAATGGAGCCCATTATCATTTTCCATTGTTCATTTATACTCTGTATTTTAGCTATTGTATTGTGCCTATTTTCACAGTCACTCTGTATTGTTCTTTAATTTCTTTGTCTACTTTCAGAACCACTTTATTAAGTCTCACGTTCTTAATCATTTTTCCTCTCTCTTTAATCTTACTTTTATTTGTCCACATGGTGGTACATGAATACTATTACAGTAAGCACCAGGCATTGTCTTTACATTAATTTAAACAAATTTCTAAATCTTTTATTAATAAGTATGTAGTCAATTTGCTTGCGTATTTTCTTATCATGGCTTTTCCATGTGTATAGTCGACTTTTATGGTGATTAAACCATGTGTTTCCAATTATCATATAATTGATATTTGCCCATTCTATTAGTTTTTCTCCTCTTTCATTCCTTGTACCTAAACCATAATTCCCTACTACATCCTCAATTTTCCCCTTTCCTACTTTTGCATTAAAATCTCCAAGTATTATTTTTATTACTTGTGATCCAATTTGTGTCATCACCATTTCTACTTCGTCGTAAAAGTGTTGTATTCTTTCATCACTACTACTTGTTGTTGGTGCATATACTTGTATAATATTTATTGATTTTTACCATAATAACTCTATCTTTTTAATGTGTATCCCCTCCAGAATGTATTATTGTGTAGTTGTCAGCTATAATTGTGCCCGATTCCTTCCATCTTAAACCACTTACGTCTAGTATATTCATTTTCATGCTATCCATCTCTCTTAGAACATTGTTCAACTTTCCTAGCTCATTTAATGTCCTAACATTCTAATGTTACTACTCTAAATTTATTTATTTTTGTTATGATCTTGCCATCAGTAGCTGGATGACAGCCTGCTGTCACCTGTGGCTCGTGACTGTTCCTACCCGACGAGGATGTCCTAAGACAGCCATTAACATCGTTCACTAACTCTGAAATATAGTTTGCCATGAAGACTTGGGAAGATAGTGTGGTGGTTTCCCTTTGCTTTCCATATCCACATGGTTTTATTTTACCTCTGCCTTTGACAGCCGTTTCTGACTGTAAGGGCAAGCGAGTGCCCTGATCTGCTAAGTTGCAGAGTTTTCCACTTATTCCAGTGGATACTCTGTCCCCAGAGCTACGTTAGGCACGCCATGGTGTGTTTAAATCCTCTACCACGGGGAGGTGCAGTTGGGATTTTCCCTTCCTAGAGTTATGGTCTATGACCAAAACTCTCCAGTACTTTTAGAGGGACAGGGTCATTCTACCGAGAAGGAATACAACCCGTCGGAGACAAGGTAGTGTCTCGCGTCAAAACATTCTTACAAGAAAGGCCCAGGAGAGGTGGTGGTAAAGAGTATTTAGTGAAGTGGTTGGGCTATCCCAAGTCATTCAACAGTTGGATCATAGACCTAACCAAAGACTAAATGGAATCTCCAAGTACAGGGGAAAGAACGTGGCTACTTTTTAGACAGCGAATACCGTGACTAGAGATTGTCTTCTTCTGTCAATGGTCATTATATACGTCATCGGCGTATCACTATTCAATCTGTCTCGAGACAGCGTCGACGCATCCGAGGGCAAGCTATGGATCGGTTTTCTAAGCAGCTGTCTGAGTTATACGTTACCAAACCCTAAAATATGAATTTCTACGTGACATTATCTAGCAATGCTTCGCCGACATGTTTCCCAACAACACTCCTGATCACCATTTCGTCAAGTTATCGCAGACTATTGAGGTGAGTCAACATTACAAAGTGGGTCCGGCCGAAATTCGATTTCCCAGATACTACTGCAATGTGCTAGAGAATGAAGTGTGGATAAGATACAACTCACCCAACAGCGAAGTGTGCTGTTCACCAGACTCCTTTTATAGCTGAGCTGAATCGAATCATGACAGAGACATAAATGGGTGACCAGACGCGCATCAGATTATATTTCAACAATGCCTCAAAAAAAGTCATCGTGAAAATATTAGAAGCGGGGGCCGTAGCTACGTTTAGCGATAACTTAAAAGAGATATTAGGGCTTCCCACCTCGTGGATATCGCATGACAACCCAGTAATAGAAGGTTAAGTGGCGATAGACCTGAAAAAGACTTGCACAATGACTACGTCTACTGCGATCTCATAGCGGCGAGACCAGTCGGAGACACCATGGTCCCACTACTAAGGACGATCCCTATCATGCATCAGCTCTCGGCCTCATTGTTTCGCGCCTACGAAATACCTCACTACGTACCATTGAGTCGTTATTCTGTTGACACGGTGGAAATTCTTTCAACAACCGATACGAGCACTAAGATCTCATTCACTACCGGGACTTCAGTGCTGACGTTACGTTTTCGAATTCGGAAACGATCAGACCTAGAATAATGGTGAAATACGTGGCGCTACATCGAAAGCCCAGGCTGTACGAAGACTTTTACTGTAACCAAGCTGGGCGTGGCATACCAGTGTTTGTGGGTGATCTGAGTCAGAGAGGCCGTGGTATCGGCAGTTTCTTCGGTGGACGCGGTCGCACGATTCTACCCTGGCTAAAGACCGGTGGTAAGGCCTTGCTTAGAGAAGGTGTCGGCACTGGTCTGCGAGTGGCCCCAGAAGTTTTAGCTGGTAGGAACGTTGGGGAATCTTATAAAGAACACGCCAAGCAAGCCCGTCAGCGTCTACTGCAAGGAGCGGTCAATCACGTTAGCCAATTGGTTAGCGGTATTAGAAGATTGAGACATCCAGTGTCACTTGGTGAGCCCAGTAAACGTATACAACTGACCCCCGCACCTCATCGAGCTCACAAGAAGAAGCAACACTACTCGGATATCTTAACATGATGGCTCTGATTCTCTCTCTTCCCCCCCCCCCCCCATTCTTGTGATGTCTGCATTCTGATCTGGATCTATTTAACGTACCACCCATGCAGACCGCCGTAGAAGAGGGGCAGTTTCTGGAGATACACCCACTAGCGTCGCTAGCACCTGGAGCACCTATATAATTTGCCATCTCTGGTGCCAGTGAAGAGTATCTGGATGTGTTTAACACTTTATTACACGTCAGAGCTACAGTCACAATATCTAATGGTGACAAACTAACACCCACCGTCGATGTCGCTCCAGTCAATTATTACCTGCAGTTTAATTTTCTCAAGTGGATGTCTCACTCAACGACACGCTAATCACCCCTAGTAAAAAAAAAAAATACATATCCGTATAGAGCCTACTTGGAAACGACGTTAAATCACGGAGATGATGCCAAAAAGAGTCACTTCTCAGCTGCCCTCTGTTACTATGATACGGCAAAATTCCTCGATGACACGCGATAACAACAAAGGACTAAGAACACTACGTCAACTCGCTAGTGAGAATCAAGAAATAGATATGATGGGTCGAATACACGCCGACATTTTTGTGCAAGACCGTTACATGATAAACGGTGTAATTGTGAAAATTAAGCTGACTCCGTCCAAAGCCACCTTTAACCTCTTGGCCCCCGATGGGGTGCTTGGTTATTCATCTATTATAACGTATTCCACACTGGTGGTTCGTAAAGCCAAACTAAATCCGGTCATCTCTCTTGCCCACGAAAAAGCCTTGTTGAGAGCCAATGCGAAATTACCGATTAAGCTTGTGGAGCTAAAAACATTAGCTATTCCTCAGGGTATGCTATTTCACACTCAAGACCATCTGTACATGAGTCATACACCCACTCGCATCATGATTAGGCTAATTATATCATCAGCTTTTAACGGTTCCTACAACTATAACCCGTATAATTTTCAAACTTTTGGTCTGAGGTTTCTGAACGTAACCGTCGATGGTCGAGCTGCCACCAGCAAACCGCTGCCATGGACTTTGAGCGTAACCAATACGTACGAGCCTTTTTTTTGGGGGGGGGGGGTACTAACCTAGCCATGGGTCTAGTGGGCAAAGACGCCGACAACTCAATTGTCTTCTTCTTCTGCGTTTATCCGGAGTTTTTTTTTCGGATGTGATTGCGTTGTGAATGTTTACAGCAGAGCTGCGTTCTTGCGCCGTTAGGCCGATACATCCGACTTCTGCGGGCACTTGTTGACCGGGTTAACCTTTCCAGGGTGATAATCAATTCAAATCTGGATATACGTTGTATGCCTTTGATCTGAGTCCCAGTTTACTGGGCGGGGACCAGTTTGAGATGCCGAAAACTAGACCTTTAACACTGGAATTTAAGTTGAATACACCCACCCCCAGAGCCATTACAAGTCGTCGTCTACTCCGAAGACGACGGGATAATTGAAATCTCCAAGAACAGACAAGTGCTAACAGATTACGAATTTTAATGGACCAGATTACCAGAATACTACTCAACCCAGTCAGATGTTTGATGTGACCCAGATGTGTGATAACCCCAGCTATGTACCCGACAGCCAGCGGTATGTCTACCAAACTCAGATGACAGCCCACCAAGCAGGAGACTACAAGTGACAACTAAGACTATTCAGGCATTGATGTGAATAAGTCCAGAAACAATGTGTATACAGTTTGGAAATAAAATAGAAGAAAAGAACATTTTCATTGTCTTGGTTTTTTAATTATATGTGTTTGTCACTGTGTTGCCTTTTGCAGATCTTTATGTCTTTGTACTTGTGTGATTGTGTATTTTTCCAATGCTACTTTGGTCTTGCCTCGCTGTTCCATTGTGTATGTCAATTGCACCACAGATGCAGTCAATATTGTTTCAACATGAAAAATTAATTTAGCGGTACAGTCAAAATGAAAACAAGAAATACAAGAAAATGAAAACAAGAGAAAACAATAAAGACGAAAACCACTAAAATAATTTTTTTTTAATTAAAAAACATTTCCTTGTCATAACTTGTATTTTTCATCAGAACCATTTGGGACATTTTCGTGTGCACAACATAGCTTTACGATGCGGTTACATTCTTGAAACGCCTGCCTCGCTAACTTGCGTCGGCTGGGAAGACGCGAGACTGATTTTGCGAACCAGACCAATCTTCATGTAGTACGCATATCTCGTGAAAAAGTGTTATGGTCTTTCTTGTTGAGGACTTGCACGTTTGCTCTCAAACGTGCAGAAAGCAACGGCATGAATTTGTACACTTTTCCTGACTTTGTACACTTTTTAGCACTCGTTAATCGAATGTAACACGCGTTAGAAGTAAGGCACGGTAATGAGATTTGGAGGTTTGAAATGGTGCTGAATTGATTGAGCACATCGCTGAAGTTGTAAACAAATATTCTAAGGCACTTTGCTTGGGCGCCAACTAAGTTAAAACGGGGTAAATTTGGGAAAATGTGAACACATAACTACAATCCGTGTCAGAAATATTAAAGTTCAAAAGGTAAAACCCGTGGGTATACTTGGATTTTGACAAATCTGCTTTAGTTTGCAGTAATCTCACAAAAGAGGTACAAACTATGCTGCTGGCAGCTGCTAGCAACATATTTACTGCACGACACGACACAATCTTCTAGAGCCTTTCCTGGCTGTTCAGTTCAGTCGCTGTTCCAACATCACATCAACGGGCCGTCCCCATTATGCTCCGTTCCTGTGCCAGTGAATATCATATAAAATTTTCCTCACTGCCCCGTGTGAAAAGTGGAAAAGACAAGAGTCTCGACAAACAACAGCCCGCTCAGGCACACTGTGCATAATTCCGCCACCAGAATGTCACCACAAAAGTCCTCCACGTTCATACTAGATGGAAGTGGCAGTCACTTTCCCAACCAGATGTTCACCAACAAAGTCTCGATGTTTCTAGACGTTGGTATTCCGTTTCTAGATGTTTTCTAGTCAGCCACGCCAGTTTATCTCCGAAATACAGTTCACGCAACAAAACAACCTCGGACAAATTTAAAGACTTTCAGTGTACATAATGCCGTCGCCAGAATGCCATCACAGAGTCCACTGCGAAAGTACAGTTCATCATCGATGGAAACTGCAGTTATTTGAAAACAAGGCAAAAAACAGGTCACTTCTGCGTCACAACTAGCCGCCATGCATGCAAATATTTCTAGATGTTGTTAGTCCGTTTCTAGATGTTTTCTAGCCAGCTACGCCATTTTCCGAGCTTGCAGTTCAAGCCACAACACCTCGGACAGATGTAAACAACATTTCACTATATATAATACCGTCTCCAGAATGCCAAGACAACGAAACACAGTTTATCCTCAAAGGAAGCGGCAGTCAACCAGAAAACCAGCAGCCACAAATTTATGCATAAGGCACACAAACCGGTCACTTCTGGAACATAGCCAGCGCCATTACTCTGAACATGCTGTTCACGCTCCACAAACTCGGGCAGATTGAAAAGAATTTACACGAAATTCACCGCTCATAGCGTCGTGCCACGCACTCAACTCAGTAGCAGGGCGATGGAACCATAAATACCAGTCCAACATGAGGAAAACGGCTGCCACGAGCATAAACACTACAGAGGCCTTAACCGTTTCACTGCCTATCCTCCATGTTCATGACCAGAAGTCTCCCTGGCTGATCAACCTTGCGTAACCGATCGTATTCTCTTTGATTACAACACAACCAGTTTTCTGCTGACTGGGTAAATTTCCCATCCTACTGGAGATAATCGTGGGTCCCCTATGAAAACATCAACCGTATTTCAGAAATTGAAAAGTATCATAGTGAAGTGTATTGGTCTTGGTGAAATAGTGCCACATTTTTTTTTTTCTTTCAGGGTCCAGTTGAATCTTTCAACTATAGCGGCTTTCACATCTTCATTCTTCGTGGTAAAGAAATGCACCCCTCTGTCTTTCAGAAATTTCAAGAAGGTCCGGTTGACAAATTCCGATCCTTTATCGGTTTTAAAATGTACCGGTTGTCTAGCAGCAAATATTTTACTCACGGCGTCCACTAGCTCTTTCCCCGTCTTCTTCTTGATCGGGATGGCCCAAGCATATTTACTAAACACACCGAGACACGTCACTAGGTACGACATCCCATCCTTGTATCTTTGTAATTTTCTCATATCTATCAAGTCGGCTTAAAACTGTTAATTTATACCACTGGTTATGGTTTGGCGTCTCTGAAAACGACGACGGATCAGTTTATGCAATGTAATGTATCCTGATGCCGTAACCACGTCTCTATTTTCTTAAGTTTAGTATTTCTTTTTAAGAAGCGGTTCCGCGTAGGCCCCCGGTCTCTGAGGGTCGTAGTAATACTTTCTTATTTGCGAGGCCATTTTCCCCAACGTAATTTCTCAACATAATTTCCACTAACATTAACTAACTAACTAACTAACTAACTAACTAACTAACTAACTAACTAATTAACTAACTAACTAACTAACTAATTCACTCACTCACTCACTCACTCACTCACTCACTCAATCACGCACTCACTCACTCACTCACTCACTAACCCATCGTTTTATCAGTTCTCCCAAACCAGCTACATAGAACTGTGTGCTTTTTTTCATTTACCTGCCATCCCACAGAACTGTGTGATTTACTTATTGACTCGCCCTCGTAACGTTTTCTACCCAGCTATGCACCGCTTTGCGGGAAATCGCTAGGGTCTAAGTCCACTGAAAACCCACCTTGGCGGGAGACATTTCGCGAGTGACGCCGATGTTGAATGTGAAATGAAAACGTGGTTTAGCAAACAGAGCACGCAGTTCTATGCAGCCGGTTTGGGAGGACTGATAAAGCGATAGGATAAGTGCCTCAATTTTGGTGGAAATTATGTTGACAAATAAAGGGATAGTATATGTATAAAAATAAACTGGTTTCAAGTTGTTATCATCTTTAGATATTTTTCTACAACCATTTCTGACTTACTTTATTTATTAACTTACCTTCGTAGTTGGTTGGTTGGTTGGTTGGTTGGCTACTTGGTTAGTTGGTTAGTTAGTTGGTTGGTTAGTTAGTTAGTTAGTTAGTTAGTTAGTTAGTTAGTTAGTTAGTTAGTTAGTTAGTTAGTTAGTTAGTTAGTTAGTTAGTTAGTTAGTTAGTTATCTGTGGGGTATTATCACTTCATGCCGGACATGTCCGTAGGTGCTCAGATCGTCTTCTTCTTCGTTAGTCCGAAATATTTCTTTCGGGTGTAAATGCGTTTGTTCTGTTTACAGCAGAGATGCGATGTGTGCGCCTTTCGGACGACACATCCGACTTCCTCAGGTGTTTGTTGCCGGGTTAGCCATCCCTGGTTACTTTTATTTAAATTATGGACAATGCATATATCAACTTGTATTTGAGTGACGTACGTGTGTATGTGCTGATATGTTCTTTATCTCCCCATATTATTAAAATGCTTTATATTGAGCTAGTCCTGATGGCAGGAATTTAATTATGGACAATTACTAAAATTAGCATACATGTTAGGAATTATGTTGAAGTTGCGGAGATGTGGATTTATAGAAAAATGTTTAGAACACCGTGGACGTGGACGGATGGAAAGATAAATGAAGATCTTGAAATAAGTTAACCTCACAAAGAAAACTTGTTACTTCCATCAGAAAAAGAAGACAATTCACTTTCTTTGGCCATGTCATGAGAAGAGGAAAGCTGGAATCTGTCGTCACAACAGGGAAGTTAAAAGGGAAGAGAGGCAAGGGGAGACCAAGAAAGAATCTGTTAAACATTCTGACATCTTGATATGGGGATACGTAGGTCTCAGAAATGATTGGCCGAACAAGAGACAGAAAAGGTTGTGGACAGACATGCCACAGACTAAAAGAAGAAGGTTAAGTTATCATACAGTGTCTCTTATCTTGATTTATGGTGTCGCGCCTTCTAATGTCACTCACGTCTTGTCTTTGCCATCATTACATCTCTTATGTCACCGGTGGTTTTCTATTCTTATCTTAGCTAACACTAACAGTATATCTACATCATTTTGCGCATTCTCTCCACTCTAAAGTTGATATATTAGAAGTTTGATATTTAGCTGGACATAATCACTCCAATTACGCCGGCGAACCTAAATTATGTGAAAGTTCAACGTTTTCTTAAAGGAGACAGAGAAAGAATGGCGAAGAGGGATCGGCTTGTGGCTGCGTTGGCGTGGGTCATTATGCTGGCTGTTACAAAAGATGGCCAAGGTTTACCCGACTTCTCGAAGATGTCATTCCAATGATTTATGAGTATACATAAATTAGGTGGGTTGGTGTAACGGTTTTGGCATTAGGCTGACAATGGCATGAATGCGGTCTGACAAGGGTTCCATGTTAACTCTTATCGTTCGCTACCGGAGGGACAGATTGTCTAGATATTCCTCCGTGCATTCAGGCCTACAAAAATGGGATGGTCCTTATACTTTGTATACACACAGGACAAATCTGATGCAGTACTACTTTGATTATTTGGTTGTTTCGGGATTTGAAATTTAAATATTGAGCACAACCAACTACTGGCAACGCTGATCGTATTCTAGTATGAACCTAAGGCCCATCCACGTCAATATGGAAGCACTAGACTCGAGTTTCGCTCTCGTTTGAGCTCGCACTACTTTATATATCGTCAACATGCCCATGCCGATATGAATGAGTGGTATGTTTCGCCATTTCACGCGATCACGAGAGTCGTGGATTAGCTGTATTTTTTCCTCGATTATGCCATGTGGCCAAGCCACCTGGATATTTATCTCTCTGCTTTCCCCTTGTTCTTGTCCCCTCAAACTTGTCAGTTGTCACCAAGTTCTTCAGTTTATTTCTTTTCATAACGTACGAAAAAAAATCTACACTATAATACCGGGTGTGTGAAAACTCTCACTACACTTTATATGTAGAACAAATGTGAAAAATGAAGCACATGATGCCATTAAAAAATGTGTTTGGAGTGCAAAGAATTATTCCAGCAGAAGACAGCTATTCGCTGCATATTGCTTCACTTCACGATGAAAAGTGGGGCAAATGTTTTGATAACACTTAATTTTTCCAATTAGTACAAAGTAAGTATAGAGAGACTTTACAGACACACCCGGTAAACACTTTGCATAATAAATCACTGGGTGACATTTGTTATCGACAGTGTCGAGTCGATCTGTAATGGAAGAAGAAGGAACAAACAATATTTGGAAAAATAACGTTTTAATTTGTGAAAAAGCACCCCCCCCCCCCCCCCCCCCCCAAAAAAAAAATCTATGGAGATGCCGGGGATCGAACCCGGGGCCTTTCACATGCAAAGCGAACGCTCTACCACTGAGCTACATCCCCACTTGACAAATTAGAACATTTATTAATATTTATGACTTGTGGTATATGCATGTAGCAAAAGACGATTCAATAATTTTGCTTTTTAAGGTGTATTTCGTTATCATTTGAAATTCTACAATTTCAATATAACGATTCAATGTCGATCTATTACTATAGTAACTATGAGAACTTTATGGCATATCAATAACTACTTACTACTATTAATTACAAACTAACAACACGTTTCGTTTATTGTTGTTTACATCATGGCCGTGCCAAGGAACACCCAGCAACGACACCGCTCCGTTCTAAACAAATATCTTCAAGATCATTCAACTACAGCAATGAGGTAGTTAGTAACTTATAAATTATATTCTGTACCAGACTACTCGCCATAGATTTATTCGATACTGCATATACGATAAATGATATATAATGTATTAGATTATTTATATTATTATTATATATATTATATATATATATAATAATTAATATTATTTATATATTTAACTCTCATCAGACTCAAATCAAATCAAATAAAATCAACTTTATTAGGGTCACAAATTCGGCGCGCAGGCCCGTCTTACATTCGACCCTTCCAATCACTCGTCTTTCGTTCATCAAGAGCATTATACATTTACATAGAAAGAAAAATAAACATTGTGAAATGAATGTTGTAAACAATATTAAACATAAACAAGGCAAATTACCATGTTATGAAGCCCATCTCCCACCTAGTTCACCTACCCATACATCACCCCACCCACACACACACCCCCATTACCCACATACACGCACACCTAGGGACACATACATACACCATCAACCGACCCATCCCCCTCCCGCACATCCCCCACCCACACACACTGCCCTCACATGTTCCCCCAACCAAAACACTCACCACCCACAATCTCAAGTAAGTATTTTGAAAAGGGAGGCTCCATTCGCGCAATGGAATTGCGAATAGAAAAAAATTATATTCGCAATAGAGAAAAATTATATGATATAATGTTTCTCTATTGCGAATATAATTTTTTTCTATTCGCAATTCCATTGAATATAATATTCGCAATCGAATTGTGGAAAGTAACAAACAGACGCAGACAGTCAAAATTTTTTGGGCATGTTATGAGAAGAAATGAATTGGAGAACTTGGTGACAACTGGCAAGATCGAGGGAACAGACCAAGGGGAAGACCTAGAAGAAGCAAATACCTGGATGGCTTTGCCTCGTGACATGGTCGAGACAGAAACACTGAGCTGATCCACGACTCTGGTGATCGAGTGAAATGCCAAAACATGACCGCCCACGCTTACCGGCATGGCACATGATGGATGGATTGACCAATCTGCACTCAGTGGGTGAGGTGGTCAGTATAATGCCAGTTGCCTTTATTTCCTAAGACATTTCTTGGTATCCATTTTTAATTGGGTCGACCTTGGAGCCTTGGTCAATTGTAAAGATTTGATTCTGCACCATTTTGGATCGAACTCATGACCACCAGGCTGGAGGGCTTGCCACTATGCTACCATGGCTCCCTCCTGTATAAGTACAGTACTGTCATGAGCTGGAATGCGAGCTCTGGTCACATTGAAGGACGTGCACATCCTTACAGCAAGAAGCATGCTTTGACGATGGCCAGGAGAGAAAGGTCTCTCCTACACCGGGCACTTGGAGTCAAGACTGTGGTCGAAGTTAGACCGGCTCATATTCATTGTGGCAGTGGCAATGTTGAGACTGCTGCCAACTGTAGATTTTATTTATGCTTATGTAGGAGTTTTATTGCTGGCTCCATGGTGTAGGGGCTATGGTCGCAGTTTGTAATCCCACATAACTGGTTTTGAAACACAGTGTGGGCGATTTGGCAGCAGACCACCTTGCGTTGGTCTTTTATGAAATGGTATGGGTGCCGGTCATCCAGAAAGCAATGATAAACTACTGAACGTAAACTTGCCAAGAGGTCACAACAGCAAGAACTGCTGGTGTTGATTGACTGTGACATCCTGTAAAGGATGTGTAACAAACCTTTTTTAGAAGTTTTATTACTACAGTGTGAATTGTGATTAATAATTTAGACAATGTGAATTACTGTAAACGTGTCAGAGTGAAAATAGAGGACATAAAACTGTTCAGTGTTTTGGTTCAGAGTTTGTAGTTAGTGTGTCACTGTGTGATTCATCATGCATAAACTGGAAGAATGTTAGAGTCAAAATATCACATTATAAACAGTCACTCATAACTCAGTTCACTCAACAACTTAGAACCAACAAATCATACTATAATCTGGACAGTGTGAGGAATTATTGTCGCAACACAACTATGTCTTGATTCATAACATTGTAACAGTCTAACCAGCCATTTACACCAATACTATATTGTGTCCTGCCGACATGAGGGACACCTTGTTAATCCAACTACCATGTCATCTTCTTCTTCTTCTTCTTCTTCTTCTTCTTCTTCTTCTTCTTCTTCTTCTTCTTCTTCTTCTTCTTCTTCTTCTTCTTCTTCTTCTTCTTCTTCTTCAGCGTTTCGAGCCATTGAGGTTCTTTGCTGCAGATACAAGCCGTCTCCATTCGTCTCTCTGGTTGACCTTCTCTTGCCAGTCGCTGATTCCAAGTGCTTGTAGGTCTGTATTATCTCTCCACCATCTTCTTGGTCTACCTCGGGGTCTACGGTCATTTATTTCCTGAGTGTAAGCGAGTTTTGTTTCCCTATTATCTTCCATTCTTTCTATATGCCCCAGCCATTGTAGTCTATTAGCCTTCATGATACCAGTGATTAGCGGGGACTTAAACAGATCATAAATGTCTTTGTTACTTCTTCTTCTCCAAACTCCACTTTGTGTATCCCTAATGGACCCAAAGATGCGTCTTAAGACTTTGTTCTCAAAGGTTATTAGCAAGGCTTTGTCTCCTTTCATTGTACTCCAGGTTTCAGAGCCATACAGCACAACTGGTCTGATCAGTGTTTTGTATATTGTGATCTTGGTGTTACGAGATAGCGCATTTGATTTTAGCAGATGTTGTAGTGCATAGTATATCTTATTTCCAGAGTTGATTCTAGCTTGTATTTCTTCCCTTATTATGTTGGAGCAGTTGAAGATTGTACCCAGGTATTTGTATGTTTCCGTTCTTTTAATGGTCATATTATCTATTTGTATGTGGCCAGAGTTTTTAGCCGTTCCTTCTCTTGAAATTACCATATATTCTGTCTTATCTTGGTTGATAACCAGCCCCATTTGTTGAGCTTTTTCCTTTAAGTGAGTCAATATTTCCAATGTCTTTTGTTCATTTTCCCCATAATATCTATATCATCTGCATAACCAAGCAGTCTGGATATTCCTCCAATAGCACATTCCTCCTTTACCTTCCTTACAATTTTCTCTAGACCCAGATTGAAAAGGAGCGGCGATAGTGCATCACCCTGTTTCAAGCCAGATGTTATTTGGAAAGGGTCTGATTTCCTGCCTTTATATGTTACTATATTATAAGTATCTTCCATGCATAGTCTGGTCATGTTGATTAACTTCCTTAGTATTCCAAATTCCTGCATAGCATTCCATAGGCTATTCCTATGGACATTATCATAAGCCTTTTTAAAATCCACAAAAATGTTATGGAGATCTCTTTTATATTCCCAATTTTTCTCGGCTATTTGTCATAAGATAAATATCTGATCTATTGTTGATCTGTTTTGTCTAAAACCTGCCTGGTAGTCACCTAATATGTCTTCTGAATATGGCTTTAGTCTATTTAGTAATACCGCGGATAGTATCTTATAGCTTGTGGACAGTAGTGATATCCCTTTATAATTTTCACATCGGAACTTGTCTCCTTTCTTAAAGATAGGTATCAATAATGACTCTTTCCAGTCTTCTGTCCTCCAGATTTTTATTATTAGTTCGTATAGCTTTAGATGTAATGCATGGCCACCCGCCTTTATAAATTCAGCAGCAATTCTATCAGCCCTAGTTGCCTTATTGTTTTTAAGTTGTGTTATCACATATAGAATTTTGTTCAAAAACAGGTACTTCAATTTGTGGTTCACACGTTAGAACCTCTTCCTGTGGGAAAGTGTTACTTGGAGCTTCACAATTTAGTAATTCAACAAAGTGTTCTTTCCATGTGTTGCACATTTCCTCATTGGTATTTATTATATTCCCATACCATGTCAACATGAACACTAATATTATATCTAAACCCATCTATTGTGGGCCATGACAAGCACCATTAATAATATCTTTATTATCTTTAGCATAATCATCTGTTTCATCTTCAGCATCACCAGAATCATCAGATGTTTGTCAGTATTGTGTTGATCATCATCTGTTTCCACATCTTCATAACAATACTCAAAAACATCAGATGTTTGTCAATATTGTGTTTATCATCACTTTTTCCCACATCTTCATGACCTTTCTCATCATCATCAGATGTTTGTCAATATTGTGTTTATCATCACCTTTTCCCACATCTTCATAACCTTTCTCAACATCATCAGATGTTTGTCAATATTGTGTTAATCATCATCTTTTCCCACATCTTTATGACCTTTCTGAACATCATCTGATGTTTGTCAATATTTAGTTTAGTTTTTTTTTTTAGTTTTAGTCATTGGATCAACATCACGACACACGGTTTAACCCATAAGTGCTCCGTTTTCCTCCTAACTCAAACCTGAGTCTGGAGAAACTCAGCTCAATGCACGAACTCCGTTGCATCGGCGAGGATCCTGAAATACTTTGGGTAGATTTTTAACTCGAAATTTTGCCCGGGCAGCGCCGTTAGGCTACTCTTTTTCGATTTCCAGCTGTCAAGGGATATTTTACGTGCGCAACAATACACACGGGTGTCCGATCTCACTACCCAGAGACCAGGGGAAATTGTATTACTGGAAGTCCAGGTGGATATTTTAAATAAATCCTGGTCCTCACCGGGGCCTGAACCCGGGACCTCCAGCACGACACCATACCTCGAGACCACTCAGTTGTCAATATTGTTGATCATCACCTTTTTCCACATCTTCATGACCTTTTACCACATCTTCATGACTTTTCTCAACACCATCTGATGTTTGTCAATATTGTGTTGATCATCATGTTTCCACATCTTCATGATCTTTTCCCACATCTTCATGACCTTTCTCAACATCATTTGCTGCATCCCAATTAACTGATTAAGTGCCATGGGATGATTAATTTCCTTAAGCAATTTCTTCGTAATCACTTAAATGTTGTCATTGCTAAATGTTGTCTCAATTAAAATATCAGTAAAGTAGTTTTCCCTAAGCAACCTGCTTTAATTTAATACAAAATGTCTGCTACCATATTAACAACTTTTAGGTCAAAACAGTGACATACTCCTACTTCCCATTTACCGCCATCCATTTTTGGGGTCCTAAACCTACTTTTTGTTTGGTTCTGAATCTGTTAATTTTTCATAATCATCATTGTTTCTCTTGTATTCATTTGGTAATTTCTGGTCAGTCCTAGAAATGAGAACTTAATGGACTTAATATGGGCTAATCTTATTGCGTAAATACTGAATGGCACCAATGACAATATAGAGCCTTGTGGCAGTCCTGGACATGTGCGCACAGGTATGACTGTCTGTTTTCCTAGATGAAAACCAATAGATCTCACTATCAATAAGAAGTTGCCTAATTAAAAGTCGACCGGGTCGACTTCATTGCACCAGGTTTTTATCCCATATGGCTCAGTCTCTTTCCGCAGCATGGAAAGAGTCCCACAAAGCATGAACTCCGTAGCTCCAGGGATAACCCTCAGGAGTCTCCTAAAAAATGCACTCGTGAACTGAAGGATGCAGCCTGGAATCGAACCCACAACCTTCGGAGCCCGAGGCAGACGGCTTGACCACCACTATCAATGTTTATGTCATCCAATTCACCAGAGGCAAAAATAAGAGATAGACCAGAAGACACCTCTATGGGTGCACCACAAGGACACAAGATGGAGGATGTTGAATACTAATCACAGTAACCATATGGAGATGGTGCTAGAGGATAAATTATTTCATAATGAAAGTAATAGCTGAGGATGATGTTAGAATAATTAGCTTTCATTATGTCACTGGGAAAGAAACAAGAAATAAAATTAAAAACAAAATTTAGATATAATGGGCTTGAACCTTGGGCCTTTCACATGCAAAGAAAATATTCTGCCACTGATCATGGCGAAAGGAATTATGATTTTTAAAGATGTTGATAATTCTTTTGAAGAAGAAATGGGCAATAAAAATACAACAAGCAAAATCAACAGATGCTGTTTTAGACGAAACAATGACTTAGAGGATAATATCGGAGATGAAAAACAATGTAATGATGATAACAATAAGGACATTAATTATTTTGATTACGCTGTGACACACATTTGGTGAGGGGAGTCTTCATCTGATGATTGGAAGCCTCCTATTGTGCTCGCTGTATGGTGGAGTTCACACTACAGACCTGTAGAGAAAAATAAAACTATTTGAAATTATGTAATTAAATTTATAACATATAATTTATTTGTTATATAAATAATTAACATAAGGGTCAGTAAAAAAGCATAAGAATTACTTTTATGTGAGTATATGTTGACATATAAAAACTTTGTTCAATAAGAATGCATTTATTTAAAGTTGACACCAAATTTCATTACATTTACTAAATAATTCATCTCCATGTGCCATGTCCATAGGTATGGGTGATTATTGTTCGACATCTTACACAATCACCACAGTCTAGGATCACGTCTGTGTTCTTGTCTCAGTTATGGCATAAGATCAAGCTGTCCAGTTATTTATCTCTTTGCCTTCCCTTTACTCTTTTCCTATGAATGTTTGCCAGTTATCACTAAGTCTTCATATTCATTTCTCCTCATAATGTGACCATACATCTTGACTGTCTACGCCTAATTTCTCTAATCAATTGCTGGTTTTCATTTGTTTCTGGGGCAATGGTCAACCCAACAAAGGCAATAGTGACATGGTTCTCTTTGAATAACCATATTGTCAACACTCAACACCAACTGTAAATCTGTGTTCAGAGACTGTGGAAAGAACGCAGGCAATGAATTACCTGGGGGATACGTTTTGATCGAAGCCTTGCTTATAATGAGCACATAGATCAGGTTATAACAAAGGCCAAGCGGGGTTTGGCTGCGATGCGGGTGATGGCGGCAGCAAACTGTGAGCAGCGCCATCTATGTCTTCTAAATGACGGGCTGGTCGGGTCTGTTTTTGAGAATGTGATGACGATCCTGACTCTCAGCCGTAAGCAGATAGAAAGGATGGAAAGGATACAGAACGAAACTATGCACATTATTCTTGGATGTACAAGAGTTACAGCATGCAGGGCGATGTGCTACCTTCTTGATTTTCCAACCATTGAAGACAGAATACAAGTTTGCAGAGCACGCGCCTACCTCAGAGTTAATGCAAACACACAACATCCTCTGTATAGTGAAATTAAGACAGTTAAGGGCTGCAGGTTAAAAAATATGGAAGTGATGGATGGGTCAAGCCGAAGACATTCTTCAACAGGTGTGTACACTTGAGGACTTAGAACCTGGCAAGATTTCTGTACGTACTGGTCAGTTTGCATCCATCTAGACAGAAAATGCAAACAAGAAAATCTGGCTGCTGTGGAGGTGGAAGTACAGGCTTTGATCTTCGAGAATTCTTTAGAGGGTGGTGCTGTCATTTACAAAGATGGGTCGGTGTGAGAAGTTACGGGGCCTTTACGGCTTAGGCCGGATGGAGAATTGTGAAGGAAGATTCTGGTGCTTTTGTTGTGACCACAAGTAGCCTGACTATGGAAGTCATGGCAGTAAGTAAAACAATAACATGTCTTGAGACCAAATTATGACTGTGAATCTACAACCATGGTCAGGATGCGAGAACAGCAAATTAAAAGAGGTGTGGCCAAACAAGAACACTACGCAGGAAGCCAAAGAAGATTGATAAACCAACACAGAACTGGTGTCGTTAGCAGTTACACACTGCGGAATTCGCTGAGGAGGGGATCCTAGCACTTATGGACTGAATGGTTCCATGTGCAATGAGGATGATCTGTCAACGAACTAAAGACTGTTTCATTTGTGTTCCTTCTGTCAATGGTATGCTTTATATTTTCCTAAGAAACCACATTTCCACTACCATTAGATATTTCTCACTTTGTCTGCTTATTGTCCATGTTTTACATGCATACAACAGTACAGATTCTGTATAGCACTCCAAGACTCTTTTTCGCACTGCGATTGAAAGCTTTTTATTTGTGTGTTTTCCACCTTGTAAAAGTCTACATTCATATTCTAATCTCTGCAATCCATATTCCATCTTCTGTTGCAAGACAATTGCACCAATTCACTTGTTGAAGAATGCTCCCATTTATCTGGATATCACACTATCACTATCTTCATCATTGTCTTGCTTGTGCAAATAACACTGCTGGTCTCCCAAGATGCATCTTCCCACGTCTCAAGTTTGAAGGCAGTCATAAAGAATGATCAGTTTACATCTGGCAAGAAAACTTAACAGTTTGAAAATATGTCATGCAAACGGGGGAAATGGATGCCTTGTGTCATATTTAAAACAACATATTCTTACATTGCTTTAGACTGTAATTAGTGTGAAGGACACAAACCTTATTTTGTCCATTAGTAATGTGTGGTATTTGGTGGCAATGAGTTGAAAGTGTAGCTCTTATCTGAGTGACTAGTAATTTTCTACTCCAAATATAGCATCACCAAGGTTAATTAAATATTACACAAACACAGATAAAGAGACACAAAATTCACAAATTCATATCTCACAGCTTCCCAGCAGTTTAACTCTACATAAGTCGAGTTCATTTGCTTTGTGGTGTCATTATTATTTTTTAAAATGTTGACTCAATAAAATACCAGAAACACGTAGAAAATGAAGTCAGAGGCTCGTACAAGTATGTGACCTCTGGAAGTATATTGGTTGAGGAATGATATGCAGCACAATACAAGGCTGTCTGAGCACAGTTTGAACTTTTACTAGAGAATAAAACTTGTTTTGAAATTCATCTTTGTCTTTTAAATTTCCTCCTACTACTAGTGAATTTTTCTAACGTATAATAGATTATTTACACACTGCAAACTATTTTATTAGAGAACATATACTGCATATAGTTGCTTGAGCTTTGTTTTAAAAAAAATAAAAACTAGCTTTGATGAATTTGTACAGTCTTATTCTTTTTATTGTTCATGCTGTGTGGTGTTGGTCATCAATTCTTTCCACAGCCTTTTTGTAATTTACAGCCTACAAAATGCAAACAAGAAAATCTGGCGAGAAAGAAGAGCAGCTGACCGAGTGGCTAGAACGCTGGACTCTCATTCCGGAGACCCAGGTTCGATCCCTCGGTAAGGTGTGGGATTTTTTTCTGTCGGGGGCAAAAAGAAAATCCTAATCTGCACAGTTTGCGGCGACTGCACTAGCCAGGCGGCCTTAATTCCTCAGGCTCAAAGACCCCTTTGCCATACACCACAAAGGTACTATATTGACAGTAAATGACAGTTTTTTATGACAGCCTACAAAAAAGCTGTTCAGTTTATATCAAGAAATAACAAAAGAAGTGATCTTTTAACTGTTTTATTGTTTTTTTCCCACAGTATTTTTCTCCTTGATAAAGATTAAATAACTGGCACCGTGGCTTGGGGGGGCTAGTGAGACATGCAGTTTCATAATTCTTCATCATACTGAGTCAGAGCTTCGAAATTAGCTGTGGGAAATCTGAAAGTAGACCGCCTTGCAATGATTTTGATGGCATGAGGCATCGGCTGTTCAAAAAGCAATGGCATACTACCGAACTAACGTTGCTTAGTAAATCAAATACAGCCAATAAATGCTAGGGTCGATTGCAACATCTTGTAAAGGACATACAGCTACATATAGAATAAACATCAGCATCATCATGTGACATGCAGATAAGCGGTCATGTCTCGCCAAATCACTTGATCACCAAAGTTGTGGATCAGCTAAGTTTTCTTGTCTTGACCCTACCGCATAGCCAAAGTTATCTAGGTATTTACTTCTCTGTCTTGCCCTTGTTCTCTTCCCTTCGATCTTGCCAATTGTCACCAAGTTCTCTAGTTTATTTCTTCTCTTAACGTGACCAGAAACAGACAACAAATAAAATAAACTAACTTTATTCTGTATTTTGTTGATAAAATTACTGTTGGCTCAATGTTGTGAACGAGGTTGTACTCACAATGTACTTCTCAACACCTGCCACTAGTACCATGGTTGGTTTTGTCCTCTTTCATAGCTGGAATGTGAAATGTCCACAAAATCGTCTCCAGTAACACAAGTTTTAAAACTGAAAGTACAGGGTGTTTGTAAAGTCTCACTACACTTTGTATGTAGAATGCATTTGAAAAATGAAGTACATAGCGTCATCAAAATATGTGCTCCCACAGTCTATCATGAAGCAATATGCAGCAAATGACTGTCATCTGCTGGAGTAATTCTTTGCTCTCCAAACAGAATGGTGTTATCAATGGAAGAAAGAATATTTTTGCTTGAACTAGTGTTTCGAAATGGCAGTCGACACACATGGACAACAGATACCTTGCAGAAGGTCATTGACAATATGAAGAGACATGTACAGTCATGTCTTGAAGCCCGTGGTGGACATTCCCACACCAGTTATAATGACTACTTCATTGGTACAGGGTGTATTTTTGATGACTGTGGTGATTTTTTAAATATTGCCGCTCCACGTTTTGTATTTTCCTTTTATGTTGCATGAGTTCACAGAGGGTGAACACAAAACTTGGAACGGCAATATTTTCAAAAACCCCACAGTCAGTAAAATACACCCTATACTTTCCAGCTTCCCCAAAACAGCTTTAGACCATAGCAGTGATTATAGTAACTAATGTAATTAATCTTTAGCACATCTTTTGATGATGTCATGTATTTCATTTTTCAAATTTGACCTGCATACAAAGTGTAGTGAGACTTTGCAAACACCCTGTATTATTAATAAACATGTAGAGTCTGCATCATCATCATGTGCCTTGCCTAGTGGCCTCATTTTCTCTTCGCAAATTTTAGTTGTTGATGTTCTCGATCAGTTCTGTTGTTGATATTCCTCCATGCCGCTGTCTTAGACCATCAGGCAACATTTATCTTGGTCTGCCTTTTATTCTTCTACCGTGGATCCTTCCAGTTGTCACAATGTTCTCCAGTGCCTCTCTTCTCATTATTTGACATTATTATTTTGTGCATGCTCACAAACCACCTTTACTGAGGTTAATTTTTATATGACATTATTTTTAAAAAAAATTATTTTATGCATGCTCAAAAGCCACCTTTGCTGAGGTAAATTTTTATGTGACATGATTTT